>JAJIBD010021866.1:0-66779 GCA_021461705.1 Cryptotis parvus | reverse complement strand
AGTTAGTGTTTGTAGAATATCATTCTTGGGAACTACTATGCTACTAAAAATTGAAGCATTCCAGAAATCCTACTTCATGATTAAGAGATTAAAGTAGCATTATTGATCTTCCTGCTTTCGATGAACAAAATTGAAGGTGCATCCACTTTAACTTTCGTATAGTGTAAAAAAATGCATGTAATCAACTCGAGCATTGATATGTGTCTGTACACTTTACTTAACCTCTCTGAGTCTCTGCTTCATCACCTTTAAAAGGGAGCATGCCACCATGAAGAGGCTTTGTCGGGCGCTCCGCCGGGTCCCCGACAGTGCTGGAAGCGAAGTTCCCTTCTACCTCCGGAGCCGGCGAGGAATGGATGAAAACTGAGGAATCTGATGTAGTTTAAAAAGGGCTTTACTTATCACAGGTTCAGGCACACAAACCAGCAAAAGGAAACTGGATGCTTAGGATTCCAGGCTAGAATACACCAGCGCAAGGAAACCAAGATGGCTGACGCCACCACGTGTAAAAACTTCCAAGGGGCAAACGTTCACAAGCGAGCAAGCCCACAGAAGTAAGACAGGGAGAGCGGGAACCGGCTAGTTTATACCTGTAAATCTCAGACCGTCCTCCCATTAAGAGGGGAAAGCAGGAAGGTCCAAAGCCCTGTGGTAATCCTCCTGCACCCTCAACCTAGGGCCTTTACTGTGCTAATGTTTGAGCCAGAAAGGCAGCGGCCCTAAAGGAGTACTGCAACAACTCCTCTGATTAGTTTAATAATAGAAAATTGAAAAGGTAAGAAATATTTAGTAATGTGCAGAAAATTAAGATAAGAAAAAACAATTCCAATTGCAAAAAATAATACATGTTACTTTAGATCCTAACTTGTTTTTGGGACCCCAAAGCAAAAAAAGTTCCAAGATAAAGCGTTTCTTAGCTGTCTGATTATAACGGACTATAGCTTGGACTGTCCATACTTTGTGAGAGTCAATTTGCTATATTTTTATGTAAAGTCAGGTGTCTGGAACAGAGTCTGTGGGGCTACTTCTGGAACAGCAATAGCGGTGATCATATGAGTATGAGTCTCTGGAGAGCAGCTATCAGGAACTCATTGAATTGTCAGAACACTGGATCGTCTCAGGAACACTGGAACAAGTATCTAATTCCTGGAACAGGAGTCTTGAGTGCTGGAACAGGTGTCTGAACATTGGTGTGATATCTTGAACTCTGGAACAGGAGTCTTGAGCGCTGGAGCAGGTCTGGAACATCGGTGTGGTATTTTGAACTCTGGAACAGGAGTCTTGAGCGCTGGAGCAGATGTCTGGAACATCGGTGTGGGCGCTCTTGCAGGGCTTCTTTAGCAAGTGGACACTGGCACCGGTAACTGGTAATTCGTAGCTTAATTTTTAGGCTTAGACAAAAACACTTTTCGAGGTTAATCACAAGTAGAGATTTTAAGGCTTTGTAGGATCCAAGTCTGGGATGGAGAGAAGAAATAAAGAAGCTCCAACATGGGTGGAGCAGGAAATAAGTATGAGAATTTGATGATTTTTAAAATTGATAACTCTAGTGGATCAGTGGAGCTGATGAATGTAAGAGAGGCTTTGTAGTGGTCAGAAATTGAGAAGGTAGTAGTTGAGACATAACATAGACATAACATTAATTCACAAACATAATGGTTGGCCACTACATGCACACACACACATACATACATTTGATCGATCAATATTTTACAGCTGTATATGTGGACCCATTTAGGGTGATAAATGGTAACGAGTCAAGCGCGAAGAAATATAAAAGCCGGCAAATATGGTGAGAAAGTGTCTCTTCCTGGGGAATAGAGCATTGGGAAAATTAGTTTTGCAAATTATTAAATTTTTTAGCGAGCACTGTGATCAGAGCCCAAAGCCTAGAGTAACATAGAAAGAACCCGGTAAGAGAAGTTTTTTTTCTGCAAATACCTGTGTGCATACTTTAGAAATTAGGAAACATTTACATTAGTCTGTAAACATATTGACATTGAGCACTATATTCAGAGTCCACCCATTTTTCCACCTTTTTTTTGTGTAAGAAAGAAAATATTTAGGCTGTGAGGCAAGAATAGGACATGAACCATGATCATGGACTACAAAACAAGATCATTATTAAAATGAACTAATCCAGGAAGTTTTTAAACAGCAACTTGCAATTTAAAATTCTAAGACTTTATAGTGAAAGAATTAGTTGTTTTCTGATTCTTGGAGAATTCTAGTCTTGACAAGTCGCAGAGGAACCCAGAGTTTCTTGGCAGGGTTATCGTCTGTAGAAAATGAAAGCATAGCCTCTTCCCCAAATGAGGAGGTGACCTGCAATCCATTTATCATCAATTTTCACCCAGATAGGTGAATTGACTGTTTTTTGAGTTTGCATATCTTCTTGAAAGTGACGTTCAGCCGCGGTATAGGATCTCCTTGAGGTATATTTAAGAAGTTTAAGGTGAATAATGTTAAAGATAAAGAATCCATTGGTGGCATACTTGTTTTTCGCTGCTTTAATAGCTGAGTTGTTAAGCGTTCTGTGGGCACGTTCAACTATTCCTTGTCCTTGTGGATTATATGGAATTCTGTAATATGTTTGATCTGCCATTCCTCGCAAAAGGATTTGAAGGTTTTGCTGGTGTAAGCAGGACCATTATCTGTTTTTATGGTATGGGGAATACCCATGACGGAGAAGCACTGGAGTAAAAAAGAACAAACAGATTTAGCTCTTTCAGACGTCATAGGAACAGCCCATATGGAACCGGGAATATGTATCGATGACCACATGAAGGAAAGGTTTGTTGGGAAATAAGTTAGTATGAGTTATATCCATCTGCCGCCAATTGGTTTGTCTGTAAACCTCGGGGATTTGCTCCTGCTACATGAGATGTACAATGTAAAGGGAGCACAGACAGGACAGTTGCGGACAATTTGTCTAGCTTGTCTCCATGGGATGCCATGGTGTACATGAAGGCGGCGGGCATTTGTACGTAGAGTCTGGTGCTCTTCCTCAGCTGATTTAAATACTGGTGCTGCCAAGAGATCTGCTGCTTTATTTCCCTCGAACCATTGGCCTGGGAGTCGGCTGTGAAACGGATGTGGAGATGTATATAGGGAATGTTCTATTTCAGAGGAGATCTTGTAGTTTATGGAGTAGCTCCTGAATTATAGGATTATGGGCATTTAAAAGAAGCAGTGACAATCCAGGAAATAAACCAACTACATATGCAGAATCACTCACCACATTACATGGGCCAGAAACATGGGATAGTAAATGTATCAGGGTGGCGAGTTCCACTTGTTGGGCGATTTATAATTTGTATGCACTGTAGTGGTCAACTAAGGACCTGTATGATTCCACCCTTCCTGATGAGGACCATCAATATAATACACTGGAGCATCAGGAATGGGAGAGGAGCGGACAATGGTGGAAATTACAAAAGGTGTCCTTTCAGAAATTCAGGTTTTTCCAGCTGGGTAATGATAAGATATTTCTCCTGAGAAATCTGCTAAAGCTCTCTGAAGGATTTCACTGAGTGGTAAAACAGCTCACTTTCTTTAGGGGTCAGGTAGTATAATTACATGGGGATCGGTTCAAGTAATACTTGGGTTCTTGATCTTCCCTTAATTATAAGGTTAGCTATCATCTCAAGGTAGGTGTAGCAGTACGATTCTGCTTGTTATGTAAGTAAACCCATTCTAAGGTCCAGATAATTGGGCTATGCAGCAGTTGGAGACTTGGAGTGTTGAAGACCAAGAACCATACCTTTTCTCCGGGATTACATCTGGAGGGTACGATTTTGAAGCCGATCCATGAAAAAATCTAATTCCTTCTGAGGTTTAGGAGTTAGCTGCCTTGGGCTATTTAAAGCAGGATCACCTTCAAGGGTGTGGAACAGGTTACTGAGCTCACAGTCAGGAATACCAAGGGAGGGGTAACCCAGTTGATATCTCCCCAGCAGTTTTGAAAATCATTCAAGGTTTGGTCCTTGTGATTAATGGAAATTTTTTTGGACTCACTGTAGTGCGGTCAAGAGCATAGCCCAAATATTCATATGGAGGCTGCATCTGGATTTTTTCCGAGCTACTTGTGAGCCAGCCTCTGGTAAAACTGTCATTACATCATTATACAAATTCTGGAGATCTCTGGAATTATCACAAGCTAGAGGATATCATCCATGTAGTGGATGATGTATGCACCAGGAAATTTAACACGAATGGGTCGCAAAACCTCATCAACAAAGTGTTGGCACATCGGAGGTGAATTAGTCATCCTTAGGGCAATACTGTCCACTGAAACCTACGTAAAGGACCTTTATGATTAATGGAAGGGACTGAAAATGCAAACCTTTTCCGATCATCTGGGATAGGTATGCTGTAAAAGCAGTCTTTTAAATCTATGATAATTAGTGGCCAATCCTTAGGAATAGCTGTAGGAGAGGGAGCCCAGGTTGTAGGGCTCCCATGGGGCAGAGTAGAATTTACATTCCTTAAGTCAATCATCAAATGCTATTTGCCTGATTTTTCTGTATTACAAAAACAAGGAGGAATTCCATTCTGAAAACGTTTCCTCAATATGTCCTAATTCCAGCTGTTCTTCCACTAGATTTGTTAGCGCCTCTAACTTTTTGGTATTGAGGGCCACTGTGGTGTCCATATAGGTTTGTCAGACTCCACTGAATACGGATAGGTGGTGGCGCCAACCACAGCGGCCCCAATTAAAAAGGTTACTCCCGGTGTTAGGCTTATTATGGAGAGCTGGAATTGGTGCTTCGAACGGGAATTGGACGAGGTATGGGGATTACTCGCCCCCACTGCTCCAGCATGTCTTGACCCCATAAAGTTAAAGGCATAGGGCTATATAAGGTTGGACCATGGCTACATTCCCTTCAGGGCCAATACACGTGCAGCCACCTCGACTCTTTCGGAGAAGAGAGGAGAGATATTGCCTACCCGCTCAGGCTATGGGACACTTTCTTTAGGGCCTAGTTGAGGCCAATATCTTGCGGAGATTATGGATATGTCTGCCCCTGTATCCAACATGCCTTGAATTCCCTTTTATAAATTCTCGATGGGTATAACCGGCCGCTTGGCCTGAGAAATTCTGGCAGTGAACCCAACTAGATAGTTAGCAGGTGGCTGGTGGGCTTGGTTCTGTGTGGCTGATAACCAACAATGAAGTTGGCAGAATGGTTTTGGTACTTTTTAAGCCACCAGCTGTAGGGTGTTCGGACTGACTACCATGGATCCTCAAAAAATAATAATAGTTTAGCAAGTGGTTCCCTTTAAAAGTCCATTTAGTTGGCGCTGATATTGACGTATTATCTCTCCATGAGATTCAGGATCCAGAAGTCCGGAATGCACCATAATTCCCTTAAATTTCAGCCAATCGCTCCCTGAATTAAACCTATACTACCTGGGGAGCAGGTCCTTTTATCCCTGTTTTTAGCATGTAGGGGTCTCGACCTGGGCATATTGTGACAGTCTTAGGGCGAGAATGTAGAGACTGCCACTGCCTGATGGGGTAGGCCAGAGAGCATTTATTGACTGTAATTCTGTGGATTCTGATTCAGAGGATGCTGGGCAGGTGGAATGAAGGAGTGCCCTGGATTCAGCTAGGCTGGGGCTGGCCCCCCACCCAGTTTCCGCATTAGGGGGAGATAGATGTTATTTGAGGCCTGCGGAGCTTGTGAAACCTGGAGGGGGTCCATGTGACATTTCCTATAAAGGGATTATTAGAATGTTGCCCAGTATTGATAGTTTTAGTAGATGGGCAATCTCAGGTGTGTCCCTTCTTTCCGTAGCTAAAGCAGGTTATCTGTCCAGATGAAGCCTGAGGCTGACTTCGGCTCCAAAGACCGACAGTCTCTGGCCCAATGGTTTCCTTTCTGTACCCAAGGCATGGTCCCAGGTGGGCCTGCGGAGGGGCGGGAGCTGCGATTATTAGAATAGTTTCTCAGATGATTGTTTATCCCTTTGGGTTTATTGTTTCTCCCCTAAAGCTGTTTGACATTTCATCCCTCTCCTGATCCTCTCTGCTGTATGGATAAGCCTCCTATATCATCCTGTGTTTTATGGGAGGTTAAACCACATTTCTGCAGCCTCTAGATACCCCATGAGGTCAGCCTTTTCCCTAATACCATATAGTAATGCTCTACATTTTTGATTAGCATTCTCAGATGCTAAGTTTAGTTTTAGGATTTCTTGAGTGGTTGGGTCTTGAACCTGTCTTTGGATTGTTTCACATAATCTCCCAACAAAATCAAAGTATGGTTCATCACGACCCTGGTAAATTTTCGTGATAGCTACCTAGAAATTGGGTCGGAACCTACTCTTCCCACGCTTTTAATGCTGTCTCCACAAATTTTAAAATAGGTTCAGTGTCACTTGTTTTGCTTTCTTTTTTCCATTCACCTTCACCTTTTAGCATGGCAAAAGTTATAGTATGGCCTGATTCTCTTTTTCTTAAAATGTCAATATTCCTGTAAACCCCCATCTGCATACCACATTTGCCATTGCATGTACCGTGATTTTGTTTAGGCGAGTATGGGCTACCATTTCAAAGTCTCCAACACCCACTGATCATTTTCGCCCAATCAGCTAAATATTTAAAGTAAGACTTGATATTCCAAACCGTCGCAAGCCTTCCTAAACGGGTTATTGACTCAAATTTTAAGTCTTCATGAATCGGTTTTACTTTATCTTTAGATTGGTCATGAGAAAGATTGCTGACTTTGCTCTTTGATTCGAAGCAACCTGTTCCTCCCGCTCTTCCTCATCAGAGCTTGTAGTATCTGGCAGAGGAACATCTACCCCATTGAGGGTATTAACTCTGGAGAGATTTTCAGCTTGGGAATTTGCCTCCTCTGGGTTATCAGCCACATTAGAATTCTTTTAGATTTTTTTGCTGGGAATGTATACACCTTTTCAAGTCTACAGCTTTGGGGCATGTTTGTGAACGGCTTTTAGTTGGTTCACGCCTCAGTATTGGGTATGCGCTAGGTCCTGATTGATAAGTTATGAACTCAGAAATCTCCCCTGCGTAACACATCCATTTCTTGGTTTAAGTTTTCAAGCTTCCTATATGTTTCTTCCTTTTGTTCTTTCAATCTTATGTGTAACTTCAAACCTCCTCTCTTCTGTCTATCTATTCTGTCTCACTGTTTGTCAATTTCTTCCCTCTAAGATAGTGCTGATTTTATCGATATCCTTCTTCTGCTCTTCAAACTTTACTTCAAAATTTTAAATCCTGTTTAATAATTTTACTTTCCTGTTCTTCTAATTTTTCTTTGAATTTTAAATCCTGTTCTTCTAATTTTTCTTTGAATTTTAAATCCGGTTCTTCTAATTTTTCTTTGGAATTTTAAATCCTGTTCTTCAATTTTTCCTCAAATTTTAAATCCTGTTTAATAATTTTACTTTCCTGTTCTTCTAATTTCTTTTCAAATTTTAAACTCTGTTTAATAATTCTGTCCTCAAGCCTTAAGACCAGTCTACCTGTAGTTTTATGATCCTCACTTATTTTTTAATCGCTGAGTAAAACTCGTCCCTTAAGATTGCATTCAATTTATTACTTTCTTCCTCTCTCTATTAAAATTGTCCTTACACAAAGGTACAGTTTAAAAGATCGCAAGGACCCAGATGATTTGTGAAAAGATAGAGTAGTTCTCAGAAAGGAACTTTATAGACTGGGCTATGTGTGGTTCTGAGCCAATAAAAGATACAATGTATCTATACCATGAGATATCCATCATTTTACTCACGGTTCGGGAGGCAGATGGTCTCTGGGTCCGATGATAATTAGACCAGACGATGTTCGGTGGTGCCCACGCCAGGGACGCCAAATGTCGGGTGCTCCGCCGGGTCCCCGACAGTGCCGGGAGGGAGCGAAGTTCCCTTCTACCTCCGGCCGGCGAGGAAATGGATGAAAACTCAGGAACCGATGCAGTTTTAAAAAAGGCTTTACTTATCACAGGTTCAGGCATACAAATCAGCAAAAGGAAAACCCGATGCTTAAGATTCCAGGCTAGAACCCCAGCCACGTGTAGGCCAAGATGGCGACCACCACGTAAAAGCTTCCAAGCAGGGCGAGCCGGCACTGCGAGCAAGCGCCTAAAAGAAGCGCAGGAGAGTGAAAACCGGCTAGTTTATACCCCCGCAACTCTAGACCTTCCCTCCCATTGTTATGGAAAGCAGGGAGGGTCCAATGCCCTTAGGTAATCCCTCCCTGTATCTCACCTAGGGCCTTTACTGTGCTAATGTTTTGAGCCGATGCAGAGGCCCTTAAAGGAGTCCTGCAACAAGGCTTATTGAGAGAATTAAAGACAGTGTAAGTGCCAGCATGTTCTGGACATTTAGAAAACAGTCCCTTTATTCATATTATCTCAGGGAATCTCAAAACTGAAAGCTAAACTATCATGGTAAGAGGACTTCAAAAAGGCTTATATAACTATTTGGGAAAATTGATTCCATCCAGGCCTGGGAACTGTTTTGAAATTCAGAAGAGAAAATGTTATTTTATCACTTAAATAGCATTGCTGTTTCCTTTAAGCAAATAAGTTGGATAGGGCTCACATTGCAAGCATATTTCATATACAATCACCACATATGTGTGTTTTACTCAGCAAGCAGCACATATGGAACAGCTCTTTATGGAAACTAAGAGTGATGTCATCTTCCCTAGCAATACCAGGATATGAACTCACATTCCCACAGTACTGTTGGGTCACCACAGCTACCTACTGGAGGAAAGGATACTCTTTCGAATGTTTCCGAATTTGATTTTCTTCTGAGAAATCACTAGGGGGGAGTAATCTGATTTCCACAAAGAGAGATGGGTATGTGGAGCAAGAGGAGTTTATTCTTAGTGATTCTCAGGAACGTGTTGAAAGTCTTTCTCATATTTCAGAACAGAAAAGTGAAAAATAGAGTAAATGTGTTCCCTCTCCTTTTTATGTTGAGGAAACAGTTCCTCAGTTTTTGAGAGTCTAGTTTCTGGGGAATCTGCTGGAGACTTGCTATTCAGTTTGCATTCTTCTATGAAACTGCATGTCTAACTAGAATTTTATAATGGAATAGAAAAAAGTCAGATATTTGAATCTTTGTTTCTTGATTTTTTGAACAAATACTAAATATATTAATAATACATACACATGTGTTTATGTGTATAAATTTATTTATTTAACTCTATTGGGATGTTTTAAATTCCATTCTTTGCAGCTAGGCACAATGCCATTCATTAACATTGATCCTATAGAGAGAACCTGACTTCTTGCTTGAATTCAAACTTTAGTCCATTAAGAATTAATCCCCATAAGATTGTAGGGATTGTCATCCTGAGTTGCCTGTCCAGTATAGGTAGAGAGGTCAGCTGGTGATCCAAGGATTGATTTTATTTAGAAGGTGGGTTTTTTTCAGAAAGATTAAAAAGTATCTCAATTGGAATGTCATAGTTATATATTTGTACTCACTGTTTTCTGCAGACACTAGCTTTCTCCAATAAATATACCACCAGTTTTGACACTGTGAACTTACCACCAAGTTCTTAGAATATTTTGATTCTGAGATTGTAAGGAATAGTTAACAAAATGTAAGTAGAAGTTAATTTGCTTTAACATACCTGAGATCCTTACCAAGATCGAGGTGAAGTGTCAATAAACTTTGGGAAAGAGAAAATTTTCCTTATCCTCTGTCCTCTTATGCTGGTCAGATCATTAAACTGGTACAAGATAAATTATATATAAATATATCTGTATATATTTATGAGTATATACATATTTCTGATGAAAGAAATATTTTATTTATATAAAGCTAGGTTTGCTACAAAGCAAGTAAAGAATAAGACAGAATGAGGGCAGAAACAACAGTTCTTCCAACTTCTGTGAAATAGCATATTTTACTTACGCTTATATTGTGTTGTCCAAAAACAAGCATAAGTCAGATTTTCTAGAACAAAGTAAACATCTTCCCTCAGGGAGTACAGTAAATATTTTGAAAATATATAATTATACTAATCAACAAAAATATTTTGAGCATAAAATGAGCTAAAATGTGGTAAGAGAGAGATTTCAGCTTTTCCTCAATTAGAAAGCAAAAAACTTAAAATTGGAACACAGTAATGAATTTGAAAATACTTTCCTATATTCACTATCCATCACCCAGTTTTTTCCTTTCTTTTCTTTCTCTGTTTTTGAGTAGAGGAGCACAACACACTCATCTGTGCTCATGAATCACTTCTAGGGACCATATTGGATGCTGGGAATTGGAACTCTGGTCAGAAATATGCCAAACACTCTCATCCGCTTATGCTGTCATTTTCTGGCCCCAATACACAGGCAATTTTCTGATTGCAGAATCATCATTTCTCCTTTGAAATCTATTGCTTTATTTTCTTTCTCAGTTAATGCTGCTTTAGATACCCCTCTTATTAAAGCCAAAGGTTGGCTATATCAATCATGGCAGCCATCTTAGATATGTGCAGTAAATAAAGGTAGATTTCCCAGAAATCCTTTGAGGAATTTTTTTGCCTCACAACCATGGGAACTGATGTTAACAGACAAGCTTCCAATTATCAGTGCTTGAAAGTACCAGGAGAACTGCAGAAAGGATTCCTACAAATCCTAGATGTAGCAAGGGATGGCCAGATCTTGGTCATACTTTAGGAATATAAGAGAGTTTATTTGATACAGAGATCTAACAAAAAAAATAAGCAGAACAAAAAATACCCCATGAACAGAACTCTGTTAGAATTCTGGAAGTGGGCCAGAGTGATGGTCCAGTGGGTAGGGCGTTTGCCTTGCATGCAGCTGGCCCATGGTGGCCCGGGTTCGATCCCTGGGATCCCATATGGTCCCCCAAGCACTGCCAGGAGTGATTCCTGAGTGCAGAGCCAGGAGTAACCCCTGAGCATTGCTGGGTGTGACCCAAAAAGAAAAAAAAGAATTTTTATTAAAAAGAATTTTTATTAAATTTTTAAAAAATTTTACTAAATTTTTATTAAATTTTATTTAATAAAATTTTAATTAAATTTTTTTTTTAATTTTATTAAATTAGAAACTTGTTGAGTCTGTTACCACTGTCACTACTCAACTTGTATTAGAGATTATAGTAGTTGCCAGAAGAGGAGGAAAAGTAAAAGTAAAATTGTCCAATTAACAAGAAATTAGAGCTCATACATAATTATCATGTGTTCTTTATATGGAGAGCTGTTCCTTGCTCTCCCTGTGCACAGCCGTCTCATGAGGCAGTCGGGAGGCATGGCGGGTTCTAGCCCTGGCCCACCACCTCGGCAGAGCCTCACAACAAGCCAGACCACCACTCTCACTCCACGGGCGCCGCCATTTTCCACATTTGACTTCCCTCTCGTCAGAACTCCACCCAGCAGACCAGCCCATCACAGCCTGGCTGTGTCGCAAGCGGCCGCGGTTCATCAATAAATGCTTTATTTGGAGGTGTTTAAAAGAGTTTGCCTCCCGCTCGGCAAGCCTGGCAAGCTTCTCGTGTTGTATTTGATATGCCAAATTCCAGTAACACTACATTAGGTCATTCCCATGACCTAATATAATGGTTTGAGGCTCTTTATGTTCCTGTAGCAAGCGATGCCCCTGGCTCTACTGGCATGAGACAGGACATATGGAGATATTACTGGTGCCTGCTCTAGCAAATAGA
This sequence comes from Cryptotis parvus, assembly GCA_021461705.1. Taxonomy (NCBI): domain Eukaryota; kingdom Metazoa; phylum Chordata; class Mammalia; order Eulipotyphla; family Soricidae; genus Cryptotis; species Cryptotis parvus. The sequence goes on along the minus strand of JAJIBD010021866.1, from coordinate 55,115 downwards.
TGATCAACGGGAAGATCGTGATTGTGATCTTTATATGGTCTTATACGTAAATCCAGATCATTTAATAGAATCTAAAATGCTGTTATAAATCTTCTTGGCTTCTTGCAAGGCTCTGCTGGGGTGGCAGGCTACGGCTAGAACCTGCCATCCCTCCTGGATGCCTCATGATCAACTGGGCACAGGGAGAGCAAGTAGCAGCTCTGCCCCGTGTGTGTATGAGTCTCTCATAATTCTCATTCCCCATAAACTCTCCAGTTTGATGTAGATAGAATGATCATTGATGTGTACAAATGAGAAAGATCCTGAAAGGACCTGGTGCTAAAATACATTGAATCTAAGATTAAACTGCAGTGGTGGGAGAAGCTGCGCCTGCACAGTCTTGGATCTGGAGTCTCTGTCTTGCAGCTGTTGGCTGTGGTGGCTGGAACTCAGGCTCACACCCACTGATCACAGAGGCTGGGGACTGGGTGGAGGCCCCCAATCCTTGCTCTGAGTTCAGCAGGCACAGCAGCCTGCATGATGAGCGGGCCCTAGGAGCTATGTAGGACACAACCAGGTGCTGGCCAAGTCTTTTGCTTTTCCCCAGGAACTCCATAGGGCCGCTCACCATGAGGCTGAGCTGCGCAGCCGTGGATCTAGAATCTCTGACTTCGTGCAGTTGGCTGTGGTGGCTGGAGTGAGGTCTTTTTAGGCAAAATATCTTTGCAGATAAAATATCCATAATATGCAGTATAGGATATGTGTGTATAGGAAGTGTAAATGTAAAGATGACAGAAGGAAAATCATGTAAAGATAGAGGCAGAGATTGGAGTTTTGCTCCCAGAAACCAAAGAACACCTGTATTCAATCACCAATAGAAAACAAACACACAAACCAAAACAATGAAGATCTCTGCTCTAGGGTTCCCAGAGGAACTGTGAGAATATCACCTTCTATTCAGGCTTTGCCAGCCAAAGCTCTGAGAAAATCTGTGAGTTATTTTAGAACATTCAGTATATGGTGATTTAATGGAGTATTTATTACAGTCCTAGAAAGAAACAATCTCCTACATTAAACCACTTAGACAGTTTATTTGAGATGGGTTATAGACCTAAATGTGAGCAACATGATCAAAGTTTTTAGAATAAAGCACAATAAATGGTAGTCATAATTGTATGTCTGACAAAGATTACTTAAGTTGCAGAAAAAAGCATCTACCACCATTTTTCTACAGCAGTGAAATCATTGCTCTATATTGCAGTACTGCCACACCAATCTTTCCAACAGTGTGTTAAGATTCCTCCACTATTATATCATGGTCGTTACCAGCCTTGCACCTCATTTTAGCCTATTCAGTTTCCAATTCTACTGATCTTGACTGAGGGTTTACTTTCAATACATGTTGCTTAATACCTTTTACTGCTTTTTAAAAAAATATATTTTATTATACCACATGAGATAAACAATTGCAAAATGTTCATGTTTGGGTTACGCCATACAGTGTTCCAGCACCCATCCTTCACCAGTGCCCATTTACGTCCACCAATGTCCCCACTCCTCTCCTTTTTCCCCTAGCCTGCCCCTATGGCAGGTTCTTTATCTCTTTTCTCTCTTTCTCTTTCTCTTCTCTTTCTTTCTTCCTTCTTTTACATATTGTGGATTGTAATACGTATACTTAGAGGTTATCATGTGTATCTTTTTTGCATATTTAATGCTAAGTTCTATGTGGTAATAGCACTTTTGACAATTATTGGCACACTGTTCCCTTTATCTGTTTTACCTAACCTCTGCTTCCACATGTTTGTGGTAATTTCCACCTTTGACAAGACCTGCTGATCCACATTTCACCTGACCTTGGATGTTGGTATCATAATATGTATATATAATATATATATATGTCATACAAATAAATGCAGTCATTATTCTATATCTGTCTCTCTCCTTCTGTCTAATTTCACTCAGCATGATCCTCTCTATGTGTTGCAGGACACCTAAAAGTCTCTGCATCTGCCCTGGATTGCCTCCTGCAGGTCACTTCATAGATAGGGGGTACTTTATTTTTTTGTCATTTGTTTCTTTATTTTTTTTAACATTTTATTATACCACCGTGAGATATACAATTACAATGCTGTTCACGCTTGGGGGTTTCGGTCACACAGTGTTCCAGCACCCCCGCCTCCACCAGTGCCCCCCAGCCACCACCCATGTCCCCAATTCCCTCCCCCCCCACATACTGCCTAAATGGCAGGTTCTTTATCTCCTCTCCCTCTCCCTCTCTCTCTCCTCCTTCTCCCACACATTGTGGGTTGCACTACGCACACTTAGAAGCCATCATTTGCATTTTTTGTCTGTATTTAATGCTCAGTTCAATGTTAGCATCAGAACTTTAGACATTTATTCACACATGTTCCCTTCTCTATCTAAACCAACCTCTGACTCCCACACGCTTGTGGTAATTTCCACTTTTGGTAAGATCACCTAGTATATTTATGTCATGCAAATAAATGCAGTCATTCTATGTCTCTCTCTTTCCTTCTGACTAATTTCACTCAACATGATTCTTTCCATATCCATCCATTTATAGCAAAATTTCATAACTTCATTTTTTCTGACAGCTGCATAGTATTCCATTGTGTAGATGTACCACAGTTTCTTTATCCAGTCCTCAGTTCTTGGGCATACTGGTTGATTCCAGGTTTTGGCTATTGTGAACGGTGCTGCTATGAAAATAAAAGTGCGGATTGTGTTTCCGCTGTGTGTTTTTGGCTTTCCAGGGTATATTCCCAAGAGCGGTATGGCTGGGTCAAAGGGGGAGCTCAATTTCTAGTCTTTGGAGGAATGTCCATATTGTTTTCCAGAAAGGTTGTACAAGTCGACATTCCCACCAACAGTGTATGAGAGTCCCCTTTTCCCCACATCCACGCCAGCACTTGTTGCTTTTACCCTTTTGGATATGGGCCATTCTCTGTGGTGTGAGGTGATATCTCTTTGTTGTTTTGATTTGCATCTCTCTGATGATTAGTGATGATGAGCATTTTCTCATATGACTTTTGGCCATTTGGATTTCTTCCTTGTCAAAGTTTCTGTTCATCTCCCTCTCCCCATTTTCTAATGGGGTTGGCTGTTTTTTTATGTATTTGTACCAGTGCCTGATATATCCTGGATATTAACCCCTTATCAGATGGGTATTGGGTGAATATTCTTTCCCATTCTGTCGATTGTCTTTCTATCTTGGTCACTGTTTCTTTCGAGGTGCAGAAGCTCTTCAGTTTCATGTAGTCCCATATATTTATATTTTCTTCTAGTTGCTTTGTTAATGGTGTTTCACCTTTGAAGATGTCTTTAGCATCGATGTCATGGAGGGTTTTTCCTATATTTTCTTCAACATACTTTATGGATTCAGGTCTGACATTGAGATCTTTAATCCATTTTGATCTGATTTTTGTGCAAGGTGTTAGACACAGGTCCAAATTCATTTTTTTACATGTAGCTGTCCAGTTTTCCCAGCACCACTTGTTGAAGAGGCTTTCCTTACTCCAGTTTGGACTCTTTGCACCTTTATCAAAGATTAACTGATCATGTCTTTGAGGGTGGGTGTCAGGATACTCAACTCTATTCCATAGGTCCACTGGTCTGTTTTTATTCCAGTACCACGCTGTTTTAATTACTGCTGCTTTGTAGTACAGTTTGAGGTTGGGAAAGGTGATGCCTCCCATCTTCTTCTTCCCAAGGATTGCTTTAGCTATCCGTGGGGGTTTGTTATTCCATACGAATTTCAGAAGTGTTTGGTCAATTTCTTTAAAGAATGTCATGGGAATCCTTATAAGAACCGCATTGAATCTGTACAAAGCTCTAGGGAGTATTACCATCTTGACAATGTTAATTCTCCCCATCCAGGAGCAGGGAATGTGTTTCCATTTCCTTGTGTCCTCTTTTATTTCTTGAAGCAGTGTCTTGTAGTTCTCTTTGTATAGGTCCTGATAGGGGGGTACTTTAAATGTGGTAGTTTATCTGACCATGTATTCTATACTGGCTGGTATAAATATTCTCTCATGATACCACAATCATCGTGGGACTAGCTAGATCTTGCCAGCATATTTGCATGGCCACATTGGATCTCTAAGTAATTAGACCACAGAGAAATGCCGTTTACCTCCAAGCAAGCAAGCATGGTCCTTGATAACTCAAAGGCAACTAAAATACAAAACTACAGTGAAGTAGAGGAGACTCTTGAGAAGGCTTGGAGAAATATTTAACTGGCATTAGTATAGTCTTTGGTACAGAGGCATGCCATCACAGAAACCCCCTTCTCTACCCTATAAAGGCATTTCCAGGCAGATCTTGGCTCAAAACATTAGAAAACAATAGGGCCTAGGTGAGGTGCTGGGAGAAATTACCTGAGGGCATTTGACCCTCCCTGCTTCCCATAATAGTGGGAGGTCTGAGTTGCAGGGGTATAAAACTAGCCTGCTTCCTCTCTTGCTCCCTCTCTTTTGGGCTCTCTTTGGGGGCTTGCACTCTTCTTGGGAGTCTTGTCTTTGTCTCCTCTTTACAGGACCTTTACACGTGGTGGCTGCCATCTTGTCCTACATGTGGCTGGGGTTCTAGCTGGGAATCCTAAGCACAGGGTTCTTCCTGTAGTGGATTTGTATGCCTGAACCTGTGATAAGTAAAGTATTTTAAAACTGCATCGGATTCCTGAGTTTTCATCCATTCCCCACTGGCTTTGGAGGTAGAAGCGAACTCGCATCCCGGTACTCTTGGGGATCCCAGCAGCAACCCTGACATCCATGTCCATCCATTTACTGCTTCTTCCTTCTCCACACTTAAAGGAAAGTCTCTGTTATTTGTCTCATGCTTTTTACTCCAGGAATTGGGGGACCATATGGGACGCAAGATCCCTCTATATGCAAATCAACTTCCCTACACACTATATTTATTTAGCCCCAATGTTTCTTAACTTCTGATTCACTTCACAGGCCGCAAATACACTACCTCTGTTTCGCTGATGACATTGTTCTAATAATGCCAAACATTAACCAAGTGGCGCAAGTGCTGGCTGACTTCAACCAAGAATGTGGAAACATAGCTGAATCTCAACAAAACAATGTTCATGAAAAATGGACTAGTTCCAGATGCCCCATTCACTCTCAATGGAACAAACATCTCTGAATTCAGCAGTTATGTGTACCTAGGTTGAGAACTCAACATGATGAATGACTGAGCTATGCAGGAGGAAGAGAGCTGCATGGAATGCCTTCAATAGCATTGAAGAAATACCTAAAAGGACAAAGAACCCCTGGCTCTGGGCACATCTTTTCGACTCCACTGTTCTCCCTGCATTAACTTACGCCTCAGAGACCTGGGCCCTACAAAAGCAGGATGAGAATGCTATTTGGGTATCCCAAAGAGGAAGCAAAAGAGCTATGACTGGAACATCATGCCTCACCCAAGTGAGAGAAGGAATCAGAGTTCAGGATTCCTTCTTAGTTTCTTTTCCTAGTTTCTTTATCTCTCTATCTTTTTTATTTGCTTTATGGATCACACCCAGAAATGCTCAGGGGTTACTCCTTGCTCTATACTCAGGAATTATTTCTGGTGATGATTGCAGGACCATATGGGATTCCAGGTAATTTAACGAAGGTTAGTAGGATGCCAGACAAATTCCCTACCCACTGGACTATTGCTCTGACCCCTACTTGCTTTTCTTTTCTTTTTGTTTTGTAGAAATCTAATCAATTTTCCCAGAAGAGATATTACTTGCTCAATATAATGTACCTAACCCTTTATCATAAATTAACTGTCCATATATTTGAAGATTTATATTTGTCCACTCATTTAAGTCTATCTTTACCCTAGTGATGTGCAACTTGGGTTACTATAGCTTTGTATTATAGTTTAAGGTCTAGGAATGCAAAGTCTCCTATAACTTTTTTTCTAAAATATGGTTTTGGTAATTTAAAGATATATAGTCACATATGAATTTTATAAGAATTTGATCAATATCCTTTAAGAATACAATAGCATTCTTTGTGGATCATGTGGCATAATAAATTAATTTGGGTAAAGTGGCCATTTTAACAATGTTGATTAGAACAATTTTATACTGTTGTAAAATTATTCCCATTCCTCTTTTTTTTGGTTCAGTAAGGTTTTGACCACAACTAGCTAACTGTGGAGGTGGTACACAGAGGATCATATATCCCTTTTTTCCAGGGTCTCCAACTTAATGGCATAAATTTATTCATAATAATCTCATGTAATTATTTATATCTCGGAGATATGTGCTGCTATTTCTCCCCTTTCATTCTGAAATCAATTTTTCACATTTTTCAGGTTTTGCTTTGTGAATCTGATCAGGTTTTTCTGACATTACTGATTTAAATTGAAAAAAGAAAGAAATTGGGTTCTTCTTTAAATTAGATTTTTAGGAATTACAAAATTATGTTGATTAACTTTCACTTGTATCACTTGTATTACTTGTCTTCCGTTGATCATTGATTTGCTCGAGCGGGCACCAGTACATCTCCATACACCCTGTCACATGCTATTGTAGCCCAAGGACATCTGCTTGCTCCAGGAATATAAAGAGCCTCAAACCATTCCATCAGGTCATGGGAATGAGGTCGATAATTGTTACTGGTATTTGGCATTTCAATTACGACACAGGTAGCTTGCCAAGTTCTGCCATGTTGGTGAGTATATAGGTACAATTAATCCCTACTACAGGTGAAGAGAGCAACACAGCCAGTCCCCAATCACTGCACTCATTCTGAAGACACCTGGCATTCCCCAGTGGCTTCAAAGTGACCATATCTGGTCAATGGGGATTAGGATTTATCTGCATGCCTGAACCATATCAGGAATATTCAAGGTAACAAAAGGGAGCAGGTCTCAATCTGTCAAGCTGTCTCAAATTACTTTATAGTGATGATATACCTATAAAACTTCTACAGATATTACAGAATTTTTTGGTCTTGGAAGCATGTATGAGATCTTGAGTTTGATACTTAACATGAAATAGTCCTCCAAGAACACTTAGATGACCCTAAATCTTTGCTTGGCCCCATCTATAATGGGTATAAATGGTTAGTCCAAACATCTGTAGGATTCCCCCGTCAGGAGAGGTGTCAGACCACCAACTCTATAGGTAGTGGTTCTATTCAAAACTGTTAAATTTAAACAATAGACAAAAATGACTGAGCAAGCACCTCAAGAAGATCAAAATATACAGTGTGTGAATTATACAGTGTATGAAAGAAATCCACGCCCTTTTCTAAGATCCTTTCTATTTAAATCATTATATCTTCAGATAAATTATACACATAACACTGTTTAAAAGGAATATTTGAAAGAATATGTACAAAATTCTTCACTCAGAATAGTGATCAATAAATATGTTTCATAGGACAGCATAAATTACCTTATCCCAGTGGTTTTCAACTTTTTATAGGTGGAAACCAGCACTAATTCTGAACTGTTGGTTATAAACGGTCTCAGTTATATAGCTATATAAGTTTTCCCATGGATGCGATGAAATTTCTGCAGATTGGCACTGTTCCTTGAAAAAGCAATTGAAGACAATTGATATAACCTTTTACATAAAATTTTTTCAAGAAACTACTAGAATTTCTAGTAAATTATAAAATAATCTCTAATAACAGAGACCTATTGTGATTTTTTGAGTTGTTCTAGTATTAAAACACACAATGCACACAACTCTCAACTAGAAATTGGCAGTGACTTAGTGTTTTATAAGAACTCTTTCACAGAGTGATTTTATTTCCTTGAGGCATATGAGCAGAAGAAAGATTGCTAGATCATATAGTAGTTGTTTTCAGTTTTATGAGGAACCTTAAACTCTTCAATAGTGGCTGTGCCAATTTGCATTTCTACCAACATTGAGCTGGGATTTCCTTTTCTCCACTCTATTTCTAACATGTCTTATCTTTTATCTTTTCAGTAACAGTGTTTTAAGAGTTATAAAATCATATGTCAATATACTTTTGATTTGTACATACCTGATGCTTAGTGATGCTGAGCATTTTTATGAACTTTCTGACTGTTCATAACAAGCGAAATAAAGCAGACATAGAAAGACAAATACTGTATCATGACTCTTACCTGAGGAAACTTAAAGAATTTTTTTAAATGACCGAATTTACATAAACAAAGTAGATTGGTGCTTGCCAGCAGTGTAGGCAAGGAATAGGTATATATAAATTATCAAAGGGTTCGATCCCCGGCATCCCATATGGTCCCCCAAGCACCACCAGGAGTGATTCCTAGTGCAGAGCCAGGAGAAACCCCTGAGCATCGCCGGGTGTGACCCAAAAAGCAAAAAAAAAAAAAAAAAAAAAAAAAAGGATACAACTTCCAGTTGCAAAATGAGAAACTTCTGAAAATGTTTAGTGAAATATCTGTAGTGATCAGTATAATATGTACTTTAAAATTGCTCAAAATTTATCTTAAATATTATCAGCAAAGTCACAAAACATTATGCCTAAGTGAGGTAATATGTTTGTTAACTAATCTCATTGTAGAAATAACTTTGGAATATATTCATATATCAAATCACCACATTTCCTATGTTAAATTTTCACAAATTATATGTCAATCATATCTCAGTAAAGCAGGAGAAAAAAAACTTGTCAAATGATATCACAGATTTCCAAGAAACTTGTATCCCAGAAATTTAATTTTCAACCCTTTTTGTTTCCCTTATTCATCCCTGAGGTGAAATTTCTAAAGAGTAGAGATTTGGTTTTGTGACTCCATGCTGAGTATGGCTAGAGTTAGTTCTTGTGTATAAGGGATTCATAATGCAGTTGTTAACTCCTTACAATTCACTTTTTCCCACTTTTCACCATTTAGCAACTATGGAAAAAATAAAATAGATTTATATACCATTAATTTCTCTAATTTTTATGTATCTAATATCCTTCCTTTGAAATAACCTTCTTCACCAATTGCATCTCTACAAACTTATTTTATTTCTAGGCTTTATTTTAGGCTTTTAAAATCTAAGTTCATAGCCATATTTTTCTAGTAGCTCTGGATCGCTCCAAGTTTGCACAGAGCTGTGTCAGATAATGAAAAATAACATACTACTAATGTCTATTACCCTTCCTTTCTCTTCCTAAAACTGACTTACTAGGACTTTTTAACTTAGTTCAATTAGGGGGAAAACATCTTCTCATTAACTTTTTCTGTGCTGATTATTAGCTCTAGCTTAATAAAGAAACGAATCACTATTGTTAAATCAAACAATATTATATATTTCTCATGTATTAGTAGTGGTTGTAGGAAAAATGTTTCTCCTGGTTATAAATAATATTAGCAATAATAATAACTAATAATTTAAATGGTATGTAAAAGTGGGATAAAATGTAGAAAAAATATAATTTAGAAATGTGTGCATCCTATTTCTCTAGTGCCTGTGCATATCATAATTCTTATTTATGAAGTATAAAGAAAAAAGTTGCATCTATTTGTAGATTATTATGGTGACTAAATGAAACAATGTTATTATAATAACACTGGGTCTGAAAAAATTACAAGAGAAACCCAAAAATATTAACTTTATCTATTATTTATTTTAGCACATTTAATAAATTAAAGGTAATTTTTAATAAAATATATTTAAATGAACTATAGGCTTGTAGGGAAATTGTTTTGCATTTTGGTGCTGTATTAGGGAAACCTCAGACAAAACTTTGTTATGGTTTCTAGGCCAATGAATAATTTGCTAGTGAGTTAAGCTTAGTGTCCAGAAAAGTTTGCCATCTTTCTCCCATCTGTGGTTCCAGCTCATATTTATTTTCTGTGAATGCTATAGTTAATCACCACAAAAAATTTGTGACTTAAGATAACATAAATGGGTCCAGGAAGATTGTTTGCAGGACTGCAGCACATGTTTTTCATGCAGGAACCCCCAATTCCATTCATGGCACCTCAGGGTCCCCCACAACACTTCCAGTTTTGTCTCCTTCCACCCACCCAAAACATTTATCTTCAATTTCCTAGTATCCAAATTCTAAAGGGATCTCATAGAATTTAAAACATGGTTTTATAGGTCTGCATTCCTTTCTGGTGGGTCATGAAGAAGTCATTTTTCTTACTTTTGTAGCTTTTAGGTACTGTCCATATTCCTTGTTCCTTCCATTTTCAATGCCTTCTCCTTCTTACTCCTGTCTCTGCTTCTCTTCTCAAGCAGAGTCTCAGTTCATTCTCTGCCTTTTTTCTGGATTTCTTATCTGCCTATCAGCACCTTTTGATTTTGTCATATCTGAAGTAGGATAATCTTTTTAAAAAATGTCAGCTATTTAGCAACCTAATTTTTTATTTGCACAAACTTTCTCTTTATGAAGAGACTTAAATATATTTACAAACATATTTACAAGAAATGAGTCACATATTTCTTTGGCAGAAGAAAATATTTCACTACTTTAAATAATACTTAGAATATCTGTCTCCAATCTCAATTTAAGAAAAGAAGCATAACTTCTCTCTGATTTGGAGTTTTGAGAGTTTTGAACCGATCCCACTTCATACTCTAGGTTCTGTTTTCATATGGGTTTCTATCAGCATGGCACTTTGGATGGCCCTAGTCCACAACACGATCTGTGTTTTCCAGAGTGATTAGTTGAAATGAGGAAATTCGGCCTGGTTTGAATATCAGCAAGGATTAGTGACAACTTTAAATTTACAAGTTTTAAAATTGGGAGTGAAAGGGTCAGTACTGCATTTTCCTTCCATGAAAGTCAACTTTAAAGGCCTACTGTTTACAACATGCTTTAAAGCTCCTTGAGCAATTTCCCAAAAATCTAGGAAATCACTGTGCTAAAACGAAAATATCATAAGCTCTAGTGATGGAGACTCTGAGTTAACTGTAGAAGAAGTTGAGATCTTGGGCTTTTGTAAGGCATAGGTTGTTCCACCTCTACTAGAGAATGGGAATACTAAGTACCTTCCTTGTGCCAGAAGCTTTATATGTAAAGTCTTTAGATGTCATCACCATCATTTTAAACTAAATTGAACTGAACTTAAAAGGAACTAATTTGTTAAATGACATTTATCATTCTAAATTCCATGTTGGAAATGAGAACAACATTTCCGTGCTTTAAAGAAGAATCCCTGACTCCTCTGGGTTCCTTTGCACATCTTCCACTCATCACCCAGCTTGTCTGTACAGAATGTGAGCTCTGAGGAATATGAACCACATCGTTTCATCTGTTTCCAGCACCCAGCGTTGTGCCTGGTGTGTAGTCAGATTTCAACCATGTTTGCTTATTTTATGACTGATTTAGTTAGAACACTGGAATGGTGTCTTAACTACAGCAGCCTACAGAAAAAGTCCAGGTCTGGGTGAGACCATAGAAATGCAACATCGACTTAGGACTTCATGAAAATCCAGCCAGATATTTTTTTTCCTCCAGGAGCCACTTACATGATATTTGATTCGGCTTTCTAAGACTTATTAGTCAATCCTCCAAGCTCCATTCAGGGCGCCACTTCACTCATTTGTAATCAGGTCATATTTATCTACTGAGACACTCGGAAGGGCAAAATGGAAAATGCAGCCTTTCATTTGAGTGCTTTAGTTTAACTCCTCTTACTCAATTTTATTTTAAACCATCTCAAATTGTAGTGGTGAATGAATTTTCCTAAATGCAATACACACCATATCACTACAGCGAACTAACTCAGCAAGTGTATATTGAACAACTCTGTTTACTAAGAGACATATACTGTGTTTGTCCCCAGGTATGTCTGTATATTAAAGAACTAACACACTAGGGAGGAGAAATAAAATATCTAACAAATGATCAAATCACATGATTCGTTTACCTAAGTTACATATACATACACATACACATACACATTCACATACACACACATACACATACACATACACATACACATACATACACATACACATATACATATACATATACGTATACGTATATGTACATATATATATCGTATACATATATGTATACATATACATATACATATACATATACGTATACATATACATATACAATGCATCATTTGATTAGGTTGATTTCAACCTAATGGCCAAAGCTCAATTAAGGATTTGTCTGTTTTCAAGGTAGCTTAGCCATTTTGTATAACTTTTGGACATCATGATATATTTTTTGTCAGTTAAGATCAGAGTATCCTGAACATTCACAAAGGGGGCCAAGAGGTCCAGAGCCCACAGACCCTCTGCTGGGACATTTCCCTCCTGCTCAGCCTCTGGCAAGTGTCTCCCCCACCTCCCAAATCAGCCACCCAAGAACACACGTCTTGCAACCTGCAAAAGTCATAGTGGCAAAGCAACACAGAATTCATAAAGCTCAGTGAGTGAAGTCGCTAGTCCAAATGAGCCAAGCAATAACGATGAGTTATATAACCTCTTTGATAAGTAATTTTGGAAGGAAATGTTAAGGATACACAAGGAACTCAAAGAAGCAATGGAAAAAAGTTAATAAAATATAAGAAGACATGAGAGCAAAAATGAGGAAAATGTAAACTATAATACAAGAAGAAATTACAGATATTAAAAATGTGGTAGGTGAAATGAAAAATTCACTGGAAGGCCCCCATAGCAGAGTAACAACTGATGAAGATGAGGTGCAGAGACTCTCTAGACAACAGCAGAGGATGGAAAAAAAACTCAAAATAAATGGACAGACAACAAGAGATAACTGAGGTGAAGCCAAAAGGAATAACATAAGGATCATTGGAGTCCCAGAAAGGTAGGAAGAACACCCTGATGAAGAAGCAACTGTCAAAGCCATCATTGCTGAGAAGTTCTCAGGACTAAAGAATGCTTGCTCCCAGATTCAGAAAGCCTGAAGGGTACCAGCTAAAAGAAATCCAATTAAGAATATTCCAAGATACATTCTAATTAGAATGACAAAAAACATAGATAGAGATAGAATACTGAAAGCAGCAAGATCAAAAAAGGAAATCACATACAAAGGAGCATTCTTAAGATGTATAGCAGACTTTTGAGATAAAACACTCAGAGCCTGAAAACAATGGTGGGATATAGTGAAAAGACTAAATGAAGGCCTAGCCAGAATTTCTTTAACATGGGAAGCCAAAACCAGACAACAGCAACACCATCTACACTGCTATGTTCATAGAAGCACTATTCACAATAGTCAGAATCTGGAAACAACCAGAGTGCCTGTGAACAGATGACCGGAAAGACACTTTGGTACCTCTGCACAATGGAATACTATGCAGCTGTTAGGAAAAACAAAGTTATGGGGGCCAGAGCGATAGCCCAGCAGGTAGGGCATGCCTTGCACGTGGCTGGCCTGTGCGGGCCTGGGTTTGATCCCCAGCATCCCATATGGTCCCCCAAGCACCAGCAGGAGTAATTCCTGAGTGCAGAGCCAGGAGTAACCCCTGAGCATCACCGGTGTGACCCAAAAAGCAAAAAAAAAAAACAAAGTTATGAAATTTGCCTATAAATGAATACATGGAGAGGATCATGCTGAGTGAAATTAGCCATAGAGAAAAGGACAGATATAAAATAACTGCATTTATTGTGGGATACAAAAAATAGTATGATACCAAAATCCAAAGCCAGGTAAACATGGATCAGGAGGTTTGGCAGTGAGTGGGATCTACTGCATGTGTGTGGGAGTCAGAGATTAGGTAAGACAGAGAAAGGAACAGCGTACTAATAATTGTTGGAAATGATAATACCAGCCTAGAACTGAGGATTGAATGTAGGCAAGGTGATATACATGTTAACCTCTAAATGTATGTATTACAAGCCACAATGTGTAAGAGAAGGAAGACAGGCAAAGTGCCTGAATAGGGGCAGGCTAGAGGAGGGGGCATTGGTGATGGAAAATGGGCACTGGGTACTGGAATACTGTATGACTGAAACCCAAACATGGGCATCTTTGTAACTGTATATCTCATTGTGGCATAATAAAAAAATGGGGAAAAAAAGAAATCAAGTGAAACATAGAAAAGGACCAATGTCCTTTAACAAATTAACCTGGAAATATACATAAGGAATACTTAAGAGAGACACACCAGAAAAAAAAATATGAATCATATATCTACTTGAAAAGTATCTACTGTATAGTAGCAATAAGAAACATGAAATTCATTATACAACAGTTTGGAAGATAAAGAGAATTTCTATAAACTTCTCCCCTTTTCCATTTTCAGCAGCCTCATCTGACTTTTCAATTTTTAAGGCTAATTATCTTATATTGTTCCATCAATCTAACTGAGGTTTCTAGTTTACTCTAGAATTTACTCTTGGTGTTGTAGAGTCTATTGGGTTTGGAAAAATATACAATAATAGGTTTCTATCATTATAACATTATATATAATACTTTTAATGACCTAAATTTTTTTTCTGAGTTTCTCCTGTTGATGCTATACACCTTTGCCACCAATACCTGGTAATCATTGTTTTTTAACTCTCCCATAGATTAATCTTTTCCAGAACGTAATACTACTGAAATCATGCAGTGTGTTAGACTTCTCAGATTAGCAGATATCACTTTGCTGTATGCCTTTGAGTCTCCCCCTGAATTTCATGACTTAATAAGCCATTTATTTGCAGCATTGATAAATATTCTGCAGGTACTATTACCACAATTTACATGCAAACTCACCTACTAAAGAATTTCTTGCTTGCTTGAAAGTCTTTGCTGTTATGAACAAAGTTTCCATAAACACCAGTGATCATATTTTTACGTGTACATAAATTTTCAATCCAACTAGTTCAAGAATAATAATTGCTGGATTGTACAGTAAACATATGCTTCATTTTGAAAGAAACCACCAAACTGTCTTCTAAGTGGTATATCCTTATGAAAATCTTCCACTCCCACTAACAATAGATTCCTGTTGTTTCATGTTTCATATTGTCACTTTAGAATTTGAGCCATTTTAACTGATGGGTATCAATATGCCATTATTTTTAATGGGGAAATTTTAATTTATTTTTTGAGTCACCATGCCTTAAGCTAGAAGGCTGTTCATGATGGGTTTACAGTCACGCACTGTTTCAACACCCATCCCTCAACCAGTGTGCATTTCCCACAACCAATATGGCCTTTTACCCTCCAACCTGGCTCACAAACCCCTAGCCCCAGTCTGTCTCTACGGTAGACATTTTCCTTTATCTCCCCTCTCTCTATCTCTCCCATTGGGCATTATAGCCTGCAAAATAGATAATGAGATTCAACGTGTTTTTTCCTTTATCTATTCTCCACACAGTTCTTCTGTAGTGGTTATTTACCACTCTCTTTGTTATAGTTGCCCCTTCCCTATTCCAACTGTCTTTTCCCCATAAGGTTAAAGCAGGTTTCCAAGCATCAACCAAACCTCCTGACCCTTGTTTCTACTGTCCTTGAATATTGGTTTCATATTATGTTTTTACACCTCATAAATGAGTATAATCATTCTGTCTGTCACTTTCCTTCTGAGTTATTACATTCAACATGATACTCTCTATGTCCATCCATTTAAAAGCAAATTTCATGACTTCATCTTTCCTCATAGTTGTGTAGTATTCCATTGTGTAGATGTACCATAGTTTCTTTGATCAGTTGTCTGTTCTCAGGCACTTAGATAATTTCCAAATTTGAATATGCCTTATTTTATTTGCATTTACAAATGACCTGACATAAAATAATCTTTCATGTGTCTTTTTCTGCCTATATATTTTATGGGGTAAGTTTTCAATTAATAGCTTTAAACTATATTAAATAGGTATTTTTAATAATTGAGTTTATAAGAGTTGTTCGTATATTTAATTAAAAATCTCTATTATGTGCATCTTTTATATCCTTTTTTTTCTAGACTGGGGTTATTCTCATTATTCCAGCTATTGCCTATGTAGAATAGATATTCTTTTCATGAAGTCTGAAATCATTCACTTTTTCATGGATGATTCTGTTGACATTTTACCTAAAAAGCCAAAACTTAGTCATTGTCATCTAGATTTTGTTCTACAGTTTTGATACCTTGCATTTCACCTCTAGTTCTATCACATTTTTTGGGTTGATTTTTTGTGAAATGTTTTTGAGTTTTATTATTAATTGATGCAAGGAAATGCTGAGGCACCCTGCACAAAATCTGGGAACAGGGTCAGGGATCCCCTTCTGTCCCAGGGGATTGGTGGCTGGCAGACAGAGTAAGATGCAAGAATCTGTCGAAGTTTTAAACTGCTTTACTTACCACAGGTGCTGGCATACAAATCAGCAATAGGAAAACCCCCAAACTTAGTGTTCCCAGCTGGGCCCCAGCCACATGTAGGCCAAGATGACTGCCACCATGTGTCAAGGCCCTGCTGAGAAAAGAGAGCAAAGTGGCACCAGCAGAAAGGGTGAAAAGGAGAGGAGCGAGAAAGAGGAAGCAGGCTAGTTTTATATCCCTGTAGCCCAGACTTCCCTTTCAGGGTCAGGAAGGAAGGGTCAGGAAGTAAGAGTCAGGAAGGGTCAGGAGTGAAGATAGACAGTCGGCAATTACACCACCTCCGCTTTGCTGATGACATCATTCTAATAACACCAAACATTAGCCAAGTGGCAAAAATGATGGCTGACTTTGACTGAGAATGTGGAAAGAGGTCTACAGCTGAATCTCAACAAAACTATGTTCTTGAAAAATGAACTAGTTCTAGAGGCCCCATTCACTCTCAATGGAACAAACAGTTCTCAATGGAACTGTTTGTTCTGAATGCACCAGTTATGTGTACCTAGGTCGAGAAGTCAACATGTTGAATGACCTAAAACCTGAGCTGCGCAGGAGGAAGACAGAGGCATGAAATGCCTTCAAAAGCATTGAAGAAATAGCTAAAAGACAAAGAGCCTCTGGCTCCTGGCATATCTCTTCAACTCCACCGTTCTCCCTGCATGAACATTGCCTCAGAGACCTGGGCCCTACGAAAGCAGGATGAGAATGCTATTTGTGTCTCCCAGAGAGGAAACGAAAGAGCTATGCTTGGAATATCACGCCTCACTCAAGTGAAAGAAGGAATCTGGAGTTCCAACTTCTGTCGCTGTGCTGTTCCAGAGTCAGGGATGTTGTCTCATTTGCCAAGGCATCGAAAATCAGATGGGCTGGACATGTAATGCGATTTGGAGACAACCGCTGGACTAGAGCTGTTACCAACTGGATCCCAAGAGGTGACAAAACATCACGTGGTCGCCCACCTACAAGATGGTCAGACTTCTTTGTCAAGACCCTCAATGAACGGTTTTAGGCTCTTCATATTCCTGAAGCAACCAGATGCCATCGGTGTACACTGGCAAGTGATAGGGTCAAATGGAAACAATACTGGCGCCCGCCCGAGCTAATCAATGAATAATTGGATGTCAAGTGATCAAGTCAAGAACCCAGACCTCCCATTACTATGGGAAGCCATCAGGGTCAAATTCCCTCAGGTAATTTCTCCCAGGACCTCACCTAGGCCCTTTGAGATGTTAATGTTGCCAAGCTAAGACCTGCCCTGGAAGTGACCCTGCAGGGTAGAGTGTAGGAGTGGCTTCTGAGATGATCTGTATCTCAGAATAGAAAGGCATGCATTGTCCCAAAGAATATTCTATAGCCAGTTAAATATTTCTCAAAGCCTTCACAAAATTCTTGTCTTTACTTCATGGTTGTTCTGCATATTATCTATCTGCCTTTGAATTATCAAAGAGCCATGCTTGCTTGCTTGGAGGCAAACACTATTTCTCTCTAGTCTGAATACTTAGAGATCCAACATAGCCAGGCAAATATACTGGTAAGATCTAGCTAGTCCCACAATGATTGTGGTAGCATGAGAGAGTATTTATACCAGCCAGTATAGAATATATGGTCAGATAAATTGCCACATTCAATTTGTCCTCCTTTATCTACAAAATGACCTGCAGGAGGCAACTCTAGGCCATATGCAGAGGCTATGGGCTGGCAGAGAACTGCAACAAGCTGATTCTTTTCTGATTTGATTTTCATGAAATATCTAATATCTGAATCTAGATTTATTGCTTTCTTCTTTTTTCTTTATTTGTATTTATATTTTCTCTTCATTATAGATATTTAGTTATTCCAGCAACATTTGTTGTAAAAGACTGTCTTTGCTGTATTATTTCCTGTTGCTCCTTTGTCAAAGATCAATGACTATAATTATGTGTTTCTATTTCTGGACTCTTTAAACTGTTTCATTAACATATGTTTACTCATGTTTTACTGCTACTACACTGTCTTGAGTACTTTGTCTTTATAACAGTTGCTCATGATGAGTATTATTATTTATAAAACTTTATATTCATTCAATATTTTCTTCACTTTTCTTTTTTTTCTTTAATTTTTTTATTATACCACGATGAGATATACAATTACAAAGATGTTCATGTTTGGATTTTGTCAGTATTCCAGCACCCATCATTCCACCAGTGCCCATTTCCCATCACTAATGTTCCCTGATTTACTCCCCACCCCCAGACCTGCCTCTATGGCAGGCACTTTGTCTCTGCCTTCTCTCTCTCTCTCTCTCTCTCTCTCTCACACACACACACACACACACACACACACACACACACACACACACTCTCTCTCTCTCTTCCTTCTCTTACACATTGCAGTTTGCCATACATACATTTAGAGGTTATCACGTATATCCCTTTGCCTACATTCAGTGCTAGTTCTAGGTTGGTACTATCATTTCAAATAATTGTTAGCACATTGTCCCTTCTCTGTCTAAACTCCGAAGCACACACACTTGTGGTAGATTCTGCTTGCTAACAAGATCTCCTGAACCATGTTTTGCCTGACCTTGAGTATTTGTATCATACTACTTTTTGTTTTTTATATCCCGCAAATAAATGCTATCATTCTGTATCTATCCTTGTCTTTGTCTAATTTCACTCAGCATGATCCTCTCCATGTCCACCCATTATAGGCAAATTTTATAACATTTTTTCCTGACAGCTGTATAGCATTCCATCATGTGGAGGTACCAAAGTTTCTTTATCGATCTATCTGTTCACAGGCACTCTGGTTGTTTCCAGATTCTGGATGTTGTGAATAGTGCTGTTATAAGCATAAAAGTGCAGATGTTTTTTCTCATTTTAGACTTCCCAGGGTATAATCCCAGAAGTGGTATGGTTGGGTCAAATGGGAGCTCAGTTTCTAGTTTTTGGAGCAATGTCCATATTGTTTTCCAAAAAGGTTGTACCAGTTGACATTCCCACCAACAGTGGATGAGAGTCCCTCTCTCCTCACATCCACTGTTTTAATCATCCACCTTAACTTTGTAATCAGCCAATCCCTCAAAATTATTTGAAAGGATATTTTTATATATTCTGTTTTAATTTAGGGTCATACTTGCCTCAAAAAAGTATTCCTGGCTATGTGTTCTGTTTGGGGGTCAATATCTGCAGCGCTCAGTTGAACATGTGTTGGTGGGAATTAAACTCTGGCCTCTATCATGCAAAGCATGAGCTCAGTATTGAGCTATATGTCTGTAACCCCTCCACCCAAATATTTTTATTAGATTTTCCATTAATCTATAAATAACATTCAGAGGAACTTATACTTTGATGAAATTCTATGCTTTTCCTAACCATCACTATCACTATCACTATCTTCCCGTTCATCATCTATTTGCTAGAGTGGGCACCAGTAATATCTCCATATGTCCTGTCTCATGCTAGTAGAACCCAAAGGCATCCGCTTGCTCCAAGAACATAAAGAGCCTCAAACCATTATATTAGGTCATGGGAATGACCTAATATAAATGTTACTGGTACTTGGCACATCAAATACGACACAAGCAGCTTGCCAGGCTTGTCGTGCGGGTGGCATACTCTTGTAGTCACCTCTAAATAAAGCATTTATTGATGAACCACGTGGCTGCTATAGTCTGGTCTGCTGGGTGGAGTTGTGACGAGAGGGAAGTTCACATGTGGAAAATGGTGGCCCCCATGGAGTGAGGGGGTCGTTTGGCATGTTGTAGGCTCTGCTGGGGTGGCAGGCCAGGGTTAGAACCCACCATGCCTCCCGGGCACCTCATGAGCGGCTGGGCACAGGGAAAGCATGTAGCAGCTCTGCCCCAAGTTTGAGAGTCTCTGGTTCAGCATACCTGGGCGGGATTGAAAAAAAACTGCTGCAGGGTGGGTGTCGATGATCCTGGCTGTGATAGACTGGTCTGCTGGCTGGAGGTGTGACGAGAAAGAATTCCGGATGTGGAAAACGGCAGCCCCTATGGAGTCAGGGGGTGGTCTGGCTTGTTGCGAGGCTCTGCTGGGGTGGCAGGCCAGGGCTAGAATCCGCCATGCCTTCCAGGTGCCTCATGAGTGGCTGGGCACAGGGAGAGCAAGTAGCAGCTCTGCCCCATGTCTGAGAGTCTCTGGTTCAGCATACCTCAGCCTAACCATAACTTGGAATCATTATTATGATGCTGGAGGTCTACCAGCACCTATGGGGCGTCGAGACGCCCAACGTGGGGCCAATGCCCAGCCCGGGAAGCAGCCGGAAATCAGTGCTCTGCAGCCACTGGCAGCCCTGCAGCCTCCCCGGGAGCAGAGGAGCAAGGAGTGGATCTACTTGCAGTGGCCGCAGGTAAATATCATTTCTACCTCACCCTCCATGTACCATGTCAGTGACATCTTAGCTGCTAGAGTGTGGAGCTGGCCTATGGGAGTCAAGT
Source organism: Cryptotis parvus (assembly GCA_021461705.1). NCBI lineage: Eukaryota > Metazoa > Chordata > Mammalia > Eulipotyphla > Soricidae > Cryptotis > Cryptotis parvus. The sequence continues at coordinate 34,453 of JAJIBD010021866.1, read as the reverse complement.
ATTGGTGATGTGACCTGTTCATGCAGGGGAAACAGACATTCTCAGAACTCAATCAGGAAGAGCAGTGTCAAGCAGAAGATGACAGAATATTATGTGACCTACAAGCAGAACTGTGCAGATAAACCAGCTCTCGTGGAGATAACAATAATGGACCTCATTCCCAACGAATGGAGACATTACTGGCACCTGCTTGAGCAAATGGATGAACAACGGGAAGACAAGTGACAAATAACAAGAAAATTAAGACTTCCCTCTTGCCAGAACTCCACCCAGTGACAGCCTATCACAGCCCAGATCATCGACATCCACCCTGCAGCATTTTTTTTTTTCAATCCTGCCCAGGTATGCTGATCCTGAGACTTACAGACATGGGGCAGAGCTGCTACTTGCTCTCCCTGTGCCCAGCTGCTCACAAGGCACCCGGGAGGTATGGTGGGTTCTAGCCCTGGCCCACCATCCCAGCAGAGCCGCACAAAAAAGCCAGATGACCCCCCCTCCATCGGGCTGCCATTTTCTACATCCAGACTTCCCTCTCGTTCAGAACTCCACCCAGCGACAGCCTATCACAGCCCGTCTATCACAGCTAGCAGCCGCTGGGTTCATCTATAAATGCTATATTTAGAGGTGACTACAAGGGTATGCCACCACCTGCACGGCAAGCCTGGCAAGCTGCTCGTGTCGTATTTGATATGCCAAATACCATTAACAATTATATTAGGTCATTTCCATGACCTAATATAATGGTTTGAGGCTCTTTATGTTCTTGGAGTGAGCAGATGCCCTTGGGCTCTACTAGCATGAGACAGGACATATGGAGATATTACTGGTGCCCGCTCTAGCAAATAGATGATCAACGGGAGGATAGTGATAGTGATAGTGATCTATGATTATGTTTTATAGAGTTTTTGTAGGTTTACTCATATCTTTGTGTATTGGCATTGCTAATATAAGTGGTATTGTATATTCAAACTCCAATTATTTCTTTTTAGGTATTCATTGAATTTATTTTGTTTTGGGGCCATATTCTGCAATGATGGGGGATGGTACTTCTGTTTCTGTGCTTGGATGTCACTTCTGTGGGGCTTGATGAGTATATATGGTGCAGGAGATTGAATCTGGGCCTGCTACATTCAAGGCAAGTATCCTACTCACTGTAACTATAGGTTGATCCCTGACCCTGACTTTCATTCCTCAAGCAGCACCAGGAGTGATCATGAACAAAGAGACAAATGTCAGCCTTAAGCTCTGTCAGGTATGGGCCAAAAACAAACAAAACAGGAAATCACTGTCTTCCCATTGTTCATCGATTTGCTCGAGTGGGCATTAGTAACATCTCCATTAGTCCTGTCACAAGCAAGTGCAACCCAAGGGCATCTACTTGCTACAGGGACAGGAGGAACCCAAAACTATTCTTCAGGTTATGGAACTGAGGTCCATAATAGTTATAGTCTTTGACATAAAAAGTAAATAAAACAAGGTAGCTTGCCAGGCTTTGCTGTGTAGGTGGTATAGTCTCAGTAGAAGGCTCTCAACCCAAGCATTTACTGATGAAACTTAAAGGGGAAGATCAGGTTTTCTCTTGAATGGAGCTCTGAGGAACTATGGAGTCTGGATGTTGAGAATGACTAACTGCATGATGTGTGGTTTGTTCTGACCTTTTGCCAGGCTTACTGGTATCAGTTAAAACATATTTATAACTGCTTGCTATGTATAAATGTGAAAGAAATTGGGAAGAACCTTATGCAAAATTCAGTATCCTATAAAAATATCGCACTGTCGATGTGGGTCTGGCTTGGGTGGGTCTCTCTCTTCCGGGGCAACTGGCATGGAGGTGGAGAAAAGGGCAGGGCCCAAAACTCCACTCTGAGTCCGGCTAGCATGGTCTCCCGCTCATGAGAGCAAACCCTTGGGAGCAATGTTGGACTCGGCCAGGGATGGCCGAGCCCCTTACCAGGATGTCGGCTCCATGGGTTGCTTCCACATGGGGCAGGCTGAGCAGCGCAACTGTGATTCTGAAGTGGATGGGTCTGGATCTCTTCCAGGGTTGCAAATTAGCTGAGTCTGGCTTGGGTGGGTCTCTCTCTTCCTGTACAATTGGCATGAAGGCAGAGGAAAGGGCAGGGCCCAAAACTCCACTCTGAGTCCGGCCAGCATGGTCTCTCCCCGCTCATGAGAGCAAACCCTTGGAGCAATTTTGGACTTGGCCAGGGGATGGCCGAGCCCCTTACCAGGAGGTCGACTCCATGGGTTGCTTCCTCCTGGGGCGGACAAGCAGCACAGCTGTGGGTCTGAAGTGGATCAAAAAACAATAAATATTGCCTATTTATTCTATAGTGTATACATGAATCACAATGTGCTCTGTTGCACATTACAGTGTATTGTGCAGAGCCTCTGCATCTTGCCTGGTTACCTCCTTCTGGCCACTTTATAGATAAGGGGCAGAAAATAGTTTGATATGTGGCAGTATATCTTACTATGTATTCTATGTTAGCTGGTATAAATATTTTTTCTCAAACTACCACACTCATCATGGGACTAGATAGATCTTATCAGAATATGTACCTGGCCATGTTGGATCACTACATAATCAGACCAGAGAGAAATGCTGTTTGCTTCCAAGCAAGCAAGCATGGCTCTCTATTAAGTCTAAAGGCTAATATACAAAACAACTATGAAGCAAAGATAAGAATCTTGTGAAGGCTTGGAGTAATATATACCTGGCTGTAGAATATCCATTGGTACAGATATATATATATATATGCCTTTGTATTCTGAGATACAGTTCACCTCAGATTCCCCTTTCACATCGACCAAGAACCTGGAGCTTTAGCTGGGCAACATTAACATTTCAACAGGGCTAGCTGATGTCCTGGGGGAAGTTACCTGAAAGGGATTGACCCTAACTGCTTTCCATTGATGTGGGCATTCTGAACCGAAAATTTATATAAGCTGCCTTTTGCCTTCTCCCTCTGCTCTCCTCCTCTCCTTTCTCTTCCCTGTTGGGCCTTAGTATGCAGTAGTGGCCATCTTGGCCTAGGATTCTAAACCTACATGTGGCCGGGCCGAGCCAGGAACCTAAAGCCTGGGGTTTTCCTATTGTTGGATTGTATACCAGAACAAGTGTGAATGAAGACTTTTGAAAGCTTGTTGGATTTTCATGTAGCTCTCTGTCCACTAAGAAGGATGCTTCTGCGATTCAGAAGCAGAGTCTAAGGGAATCCCTAGACTCTGCTTCCTAATTTTGTTGGGGCATCCAGTGTACCCCAACTGTGCTCACACTTTAAGAACGGATCATGTGAATTTTGGAATAGTTTCTCTAAGGGTTTGAATCTATAGAAGTAAATCATATTTGTTGATTGATGAAATTGTTGAATGAAACTATGACCTGAAGATTTTTCACCCATTGAGTATGTTCATATATGTTAGTACACTGAATGATCTGCCTAAAATAATGGACTCATTGAGTGTTTGCTTATTTTTTATAGGTTTACTTTGTATAGTTTGACTATTGTTTGTGTTATGTACATGATGAAAAGTATGACATCTTCCTGAACAATTGATTTTGTTATCATCAGGTAATGTCCTTTCTCTGATAATTTTTACTAGAAAGTCTGCTCTTTCTGTAATTAATCTACCCTTTGATTCTTTTGATTAGTATGAGCACACTACAGTTTTCACCATTTATTTCTTTTAAAATGTGCTTCTTATAGTTCTCTTAAAAGGAAACAAAACATATAGCTGTCTTAATTTTTGATCCATTGTGGCAAGTTCTGCCTTTTAATTAATACATTTATATTCATTGCATGCAAGATATAATTTATGTGACTGAACGAAATATATCATATGTTAATTTTGTTTATTTGTTGCTCTTGTTCTTTTATACTTTAAAAAATCCGCTACAGAATGTGTAAATGTACATACATAATTTTGAATTATCTAAGGAAAAACTAGAATAGCTATGCCCAATAGCGATATTATGTTTCCATAAATTTGGAGATAAATTTATATATCTGTAAAAGATAAATAAGCATACACCTTGAAATACTATCCACTGTTTGTGGTTATTACTTCAGGAAATAGAGGACATAGGTTTGTGAATATAAATAAAATCCATAAAAATTTGCCATAATTTTTATGTATACTTTATATATTCAAATCCTAAAATAAAAAATAATAATTTTATGGCAGTAGGAAAATTAAGGTCTATATTTATTATGATCATAATTTTTGGGAGGAAGTTTCCATAATATTATAGATGTTTCATATATATCATTGGTGGCTATATGAAGATGTGCATGCAACATTTACAGATAAAAGCATTTGCTGAATTTTAAGATTTCAAATAACCACTCGATAAAAGCAAAAATAAAGATTTATGTATAAAATATATATTTGATTAAATACATGGGTAAATATGGAAATTTGAATTATAGATATCGATATCTTAAAGGTAAGGCATCATTTTCTTTTTTTGTGGGTGAAAAATTTTTGTTGAATGAAACATAGATGCAAGGTAGGGAAAAAAGAAAGAATGTTTTCTTTTTCTAATATTTTATTATACCACCGTGAGATATAAAATCACAAAGATGTTCATAAGATGTTCATATTTGGGTTTCAGTCATACAGTGTTCCAGCACTCATCCCTCCACAAGTGCCCATTTCCCATCACCAATGCCCCCGATTCCCTCCCCCATCCCCTAGCCTGCTTCTATGGCAGGTTCTTTATCTCTTTCTCTCTCTAGAAAGGATGTTTTCAAAGGAGAACATGGGCTTCTCCAGAGTAGAATAATCAAGCAAAAGGACATCAAGACAAGCAGGATAGTTGTCACGTGTCCAAGGGAGAATACAGGTTTGAAGAACAACTTCTAAATTATTGAATGCCATTTTCTCAATAGATTTTTGTTTACACAAATATTGAAGACAGTTTCCCTTGTATTAAAACCCATACCATCAGTCAATACATTTCAAATGCGACTTATTTTTTCTTTTATTTAATGAGTATGTTACACTGTGTCCCTATACTATCCAACAACTTATGAGTTAATGTAATATAGAAATTCAGAAGCCACATCAGACCTACTTGGTTCCTCTCACTCCCCACCCTCCACACCTATGCAGGACCAGATGTATTACCACCCAAGTACATGAACAGGCACCATCGATTTATTAAATTTTACACTAACTTCCTGGCATGGGATTATAAATCATATACTAAATTGCTGAGTTTGAAGTAACAGAATATCACATTCTAGATGGCTTTAAGCAATGAAACGTCAGATGAGATCGGTGTATTCAGGCTAAATTGTTGGAAATGATAATACCAGCCTAGAATGAACTATTGAATATAGACAAAGGGATGTACATGATAATCTCTAAATGCAAGCCACAATGTGTAAGAGAAGGAAGAGAGAAAAAGAGAGAGAGGAGAGAGGGAGGGAGAGAGAGAGAGAGAGAGAGAGAGAGAGAGAGAGAGAGAGAGAGAGAGAGAGAGAGAGAGAGGAGAGGAGAGGCAAAGGGGCAAAGTGCCTGCCATAGAGGCAGGCCGGGGATGGAAGAGGGAATCAGGGGACATCGGTGGTGGGAAATGGGCACTGGAAGAGGGATGGGTGCTGGAACACTGTATGACTGAGACCCAAACATGAACATTTTGCAATTATATATCTCATGGTGGTATAATTTTTTAAAAAAAGCAATGAAAATTCAATGTATTTTTCATTATTCTGGAGATTTGAATTCCAAGGTTAAAATAATAGTACAATGTTGATTTCTCATGAAGATTCCTTCCTTCAATTTTCATGGTTATCTGTTACTGAATACTTGCAACACTTTTGTTCTATAGTAGACGGGGAAAAGAGGATATCTATCTATCTACATATATATATACACATATACATGTATAAATATATATAGTGAGAAATAGAGAGGAAGATAGCAAATTGTATTTCTTTTGTCTTTATACATGGAATCATAGTTTATAGTGGTATTTAGTCATTATTTTACAGTTGCAAAAGCTATATCAATTGTTTCATAGGGACTTCAGATAATGATGGAGAGTTAGAGAAAATTATGTTTCTTTCTCCTACAAAGACACCAGTCCCATCAGATTACAGCCCCCTCGATGACTTCATTTAATTTTAATTATCTCCAAGAAGCCCATCTATAAATACATTAACAAAAGGAAAAAAAATTTCTTAAATCTTGCACCAGTCAGTATGTAGGATGAAACTTAAATTCTTCTTTGAATATATGGTTCTTTGAAAATTACTTGTTTCTATAACAAAAAAGATTGTAAGAAATTATAACAAATACATTATAATCAAAACAAAATTTTGATCCCAAAATTTCTTAATTTAGGCATTATTTGCATTTAGGAGAAAATGTTCTGCAATTCTTTTTTTCTTTCACACATATTCCTCTGTTAAGTCTATAGAAAATTTTTAGTTCTTATAGTCATTAAGTTAATCATTCCTTGCACTGAAGAATATGCCTTCTATAGATTTTCTATTTTACATCAGATTCTGTCCTTTAATTGTGAGAAAACATGCCCTTAATTGCTTCACATTATCCACACATTGAAACAATTGTATACCAACTAACATAGCCTTTACACTTGATTTACAGCGAGTCCATGTTTACCAAAAACATATTAGATTATTACTGCCAAGGAATACTCATTACAGCATCAAAGGTTATTAGCTCTAGTTCTGCTCTTTCAAGATATTCTCTGTCACTCTCTCTGATGGCAGTCACTATTGCATGCAGAGGGCAAACAATTCACCTTCCTATTAGAATTTTAGATGGTGAGCAGAAGACAAGAGTTCAGTGTGGACTGAAAGGCAACAGTTACACTGTCTCCCTAAATTTCCACAGCATTGCATTAAGACAGGTGATCTCACAAATTCTGCTTTGCTAATGAAGATGTTGAAGCTTTGCAGTGAATGAAAACACAGATACAAAGCAATTGTAGTGGAAAGCTCAATTTTATTTTATTTGACATCATTGCAGCAACATCTTAAGTTCAGGATATAAGTCTGACTTTTTCTCTTTTCTTGCTTTAACTAAAATGTTTTTGAACTATGTTATTTATGCTCCCTTTTATGCTTCTAATCTATTTGAATATTGATTGAATTTATCTCTAAAATACTCCTTGTATAATGAATCTAAGATATTCAAAAGGTCACACCGCTCCTCCAGTGTGCTTGAAGTCAGAAATACTGGGAATAATCATAACTTAGTGCTGGATAAGTTTTGAACTACAGACTTCCTAGAAAGAAATAATTTTAACACAGACACATAATAGGAAATCTACAAGTGTTAATTCTCTATCTTACATTGTCAAAATTAGGCAACAATGTGCCAGAACAACATTTGGTACCTTCTTTGTATGAATCCAAATTATTTGCTTATTCAATAACACCATATTTTGCTTTCTATATAATCAGGAATCAAAATATAGATCCCATTCTTAAAGCATCAACCTAATTCATGAGGAAATTTGCAAGTTTCCATATCTAAAAAATAATGTACAACATAATGCAATATATACTGAATGTTTAATTCAAGAACTGCTTCTTAGGGCATCTTGTGTTAGAATATGTAGATGTTATGGTAAGCCAAGATTCTCAGAATAGACTTCATGGACGGGCTTAGATGTTTGAATTAGGATCTGAAAATCAATATATTAGATTGCATATGGGAAATTTAGTCACTTGTTTTTCCTCCCTCTCCACATCATTTTTAATGTTGTAATAATTTAATACTATAATATTATTATAGTGGTACATCATTTTTAAGTCTTCTGTCTTCACATCCCTACTTTATCCTATATGGCATAATCTCACAATGTTTACCTACTCCATTGTCTCTAGCAACAATTTTATTTTTAATAATATGAAGCATTCATACTCCTTGGACCATAGCATGGAATTATAACCATGTAAAAAGTGCTGCTCTTGGCTTTGCTTCCCTTTTTAAATACATCATATATGACCTTGCTCTTAAAGCTTTCACTGTACTCACTCATCCATAGCCTTGAATTGCTGCAAAAATGTCTCCCTCAGAGTCAGTCCAGTGGTCTTGGAATTAGTGTTACCACAAACTAATCCCTGTGGGCACTTTCTGACATCCCTTTTGGGTTGTACTAGTAATGAATCATCTTTTGAAACTTCTGGGCTCTGCCTTCTTTTCCTCCAAGGCTCCTTGCAGACTTTCCTTTTCATCTGCCAAACCTCCGATAACGTTGGAAATTCAGCAACACACCCATTCATAGGAAAAGATTTTCCTATCTATTTTGCCCTTCAAAGCTGTTCATTTTCTTTTTCTCTCTTCTAATGGCATACATTTTTGAAGTACCAGGAAATGCCTACATAGAAACATTATCTGAAGCTCCAAAACTCCAAACCAGCAAACATGAGAAAGTTAACTGCACATTTCAACCCTCTATTTCCTCTGAGAAGTTGCTGAGTTGAATGAAAGAGGTATAACAGAGCAATATTTAAAATCATTGGTGTTGGGAAAAGGGCACTGGTGGAGGGATGGGTATTGGAGCACGGTATGACTGAAACCCAAGCATGAATATCTTTGTAATTGTATATCTCATGGTGGTATAATAAAATATTTAAAAAAATAAAAAATAAAATCTCAGACTATAGCTCCTTGGCTCTCATTTGCATCCCTATCTGGAGTTTGGGGGCAGAGGGTGTTGTCCCAGTATACATGGGTTAAGGTATTTGCCTTGAACGTGGCTAATTCTGGTTCATTTCCTGGTACTTCAAGTAGTCCCAAAGCTCTGCCGGTGTAATCCCTAATCCCAGAGTTAGTAGTAAGCCCTGAGCACCACTTGGCATGGCTGCCAAAACAAAACAAACAAGCAGTATATGACCTTTATGAATTTCTCTCTCATTATATAAATTAAAACAGAAAATGGTAAAATGGAATAAATAAGAAAGTGTTTCTAAGCTGTCTAGCAAAGACTTTGTCTGTTAGCAGACCCGTGCATATTAACTACTCTTATTTAAATTCACTGATTCACTAAATTATGTATGAACTCCTGTCTCACCCCAGTTTCAGGCACTAAACATAAACTCTGAGCAATATCACCATTTTCTAGGATTGCTAAAATAATTACACTTTCTTCAACTGGATAATGACTTAGGCAAACAGAAATTTTGTAGATCTTGTGAATTCTATTTCCTTCACTTCTCCCATGCCCATGCTTGCCTCGGTTACCCATTGCTGCTGTCCATTTGTGTTAGGCAGTGAAAACGGAAAGTATTGATATAATTCATTAAGTAATTAGTTTTAGAAAAGATCCATTCAACATCTTTTACAGAGGAATAGAGGTTGCGTACCACATGATTACTTATCTATTTAATGTCAATCATTGAACCTCTTTATATTAATCCTATGTTTTCTGAAGCAAGCATATATTGTGGAGAGCTTGGTGTAAGTATAAAAACTGAAATAGTTGTAGGAGAGCAAAATATTGTTTCTCTGAAAAGAGAAAAATGGAGGTGGGGGAAGAGAAAAACTTTTACTTTTACTACACAACTTCATTCTTCATTCAGCAGAGGACCTGTCAAAACAAGAATAATAAAACTAATGCTACTAATGTTAAAACAAAAAGAAGGAAGTAGTCTCATGGGAAACTTTATTCATGTTACCAATAATCCTATGTAATGGACATATTGTATTTTGTTTTCTAAATTTTATAAATTTAAGAACAAATATAAAATCTTTTAAGAAGCAAAAGCTCCTAGAAACAATATATTCCTATAGTAGAGTGGCAGGATACAAAATCAATACCCGAAAGTCAGCTATTTTCCTATATGCAAATAATGAAAAGGAAGAAAGGAATATTAAAAGAAACTATCCGATTCACAATTGCACCACAGAAAATTGAATACCTAGGAATAAGTTTGACTAAGAATATAAAGTATCTGTACAAAGAACTACAAAATGTTTCTTCAAGAAATAAAAGAGGACCTGAGGAAATTTAGACACGTTCCCTGCTCATGGATTGGGAGAATTAACATTATCAAAATGGTAGTACTCCCTAGAGCTTTATACAGATTCAATGCTGTCCCAATAATCATCCCCATGACATTCTTCAAAGAATTTAACCAAATATCCTGAAATTTGTATGGAATAATAAAACTCCACGAAGAGCTAAAGCAATCCTTGGGAAAAGAAGAGGGAGGGCATCGCTTTCCCCAACTTCAAACTATATTACAAAGCAGTCATAATCAAAATGGTCTAGTACTGGTATAGATACAGACCTATAGAACTATGGGACAGAACTGAATATCCTGAAACACACTCTCCAATATATGATTGCTTAATCTTTGATAAAGGAGCAAAAATATTAAGGGGGAGCAAGGAAAGTCTCTCAACAGGTAGTGCTGGGAAAACTGGGCAGTTACATGTAAAAAAATTAACTTGACCTTCTTCTAACACCATGCACAAAAGTCAGATCAAAATGGATCAAAGGTCTCAACATCAGACATGAATCCATAGGATACATAGAAGAAAGCATAGGATAAACACTTTACGACATCGAATCTAAAGGCATCTTCTAAAAGAAAGACCACTGACAAAGCAATGGAAGGAAGCAAATATAAACAAACGGGATTATATAAAACAGAAAAGCTTCTGCACCTCAACAGTACAGAGACAGCCCACAGACTGGGAAAGAATATTCACTCACTACCCATCCGATAAGAGGATAATATACAGGATAATTCGGGCACTGATAGAACTTTACAACAAGAAGAAAACAACCAACCTCCAAAAAAAATCAGGAGAAGAAATGAACAAAAACTTCCCAAAAGGAGAAATTTGAATAGCCAAAAGGCGTATGAAAGGGTGCTCTTCATCACTAATTATCAGGGAGATGCAAATCAAAACAACAATGAAGTATCATTTCATGCCACAGAGACTAGCACATATCCAAAAGAGCAAGAACAACTAGTGCTGGCATGGATGCAAGGAAAAAGGGACTCTCATGGTGGGAGTGCCGACTGGTTCAGCCCTATTGGTAAACAATATGAACATTCCTCCAAAAATTAGATATTGAACTCCCATTTGACCCAGCAATACCACTCCTGGGAATATACTTTAGAGATCCAAAAACAGAAGAAGAAACACTACCTGCACTTCAATGTTTATCATAGCACTATTTATAATAGCCAGAATCTGGAAACAACCTGAATGCCCAAGAAAAGAAGACTGGCTAAATAAACTGTGATACATCTACACAATGGAATACTATTCCACTGTCAGAAAAGATGAAGACATGAAATTTACATGCAAATGGATGAACATGGAGAGTATCGTGCTGAGTGAAATTAGTCAGAAGGTAAAGGACAGATATAGAATGACTGCATCCATTAGTGGTATATAAATATATACTATTGCTCTACTACTATATATTTATATACTCTCAAGTGAGAGAAGGAATCTGGAGTTCAGATCTCTGTCGATGATCGAAATCAGGGATGCTGACTCATTTGCAAAGGCGTTGAAACTCAGATGTGTTGGACACGTAATGCGACTTGAGCCATTACCGACTGGATCCCATGGGACATCAAAAAAATCAGTTGGCCACCTACCTTCAAGATGGTCAGATTTCTTCGTCAAAACCCTATATGAATGGTTTGTGGCTCTTCCTATTCCTAGAGCAAGCAGATGCCATTGGGCTACACTGGCACGTGACAGGGACAAATAGAAACATTACTGTTACCTGCTCGAGCAAATCTACGAATAACGGGAGGTCAAGTGATCAAATAATCAAGTGCTCTACTAATTATGGGAAATGTTAACGCCACACTAGAACTGAACATTGAATGTAAACAAAGGGATTTACATGATAATACTTAAATGTCTGTAGGGCAAGCCACAATGTGAAGAGAGAGACACACACAAGAAGAGGAATAGTGTCTGCTATAGAGGCAGGCTAGAGGAGGGGGAGGGAACTGGGGACATTGGTGGTGGGACTAGGGCACTGGTGTACTGACGAGTGCTGCAAAAATGTATGATGGAAACCCAGTCATGAACATCTTTTAATTGTATATTCATGGTGGTATAATAAAAAAAAATTAAATAATCTTTTGAGAAGCTAAAGAAATTTTCCTGGATTTTTTTTAATACTTTATTACACCACTGTGAGATATATAATTACAAAGGTGTTCATGTTTGGGTTTTGGTCATAGAGTGTTCCAGCACCCATCCCTCCACCAGTGTCCATTTCCCACCACCAAATTCCCTAATTCCTCCCCCGCTTCCCTAGCTTGCCTCTATGGCAGGTTCTTTATCTCCTCTCTCTCTCTCTCTCTCTCTCTCTCTCTCTCTCTCTCTCTCTCTCTCTCTTCTCTCTTACACATTGTGGATTGCAATACATAGATTTAGAGGTTATCATGTGTATCTTTTTGCCTATATTCAGTGATCAGTTCTAGGCTGGTATTATCTTTTTTTTTTTTTTTTTTGGGTCACACCGGCAATCTCAGGTGTTTCTCCTGGCGCTACACTCAGGAATTATTCCTGGCGGTGCTCGAGGGACCATATGGGATACTGGGGATCGACCCTGGGCCGGCACAGGCCGGCTGCGTGCAAGGCAAACACCCTACCCGCTGGGCTATCGCCCTGTCCCCAATCATTTTCAACAATTATTAGCACACTGTTTCTTTCTCTATCTTACATAACCTCTGATTCCTACATGTTTGTGGTAGATTACACCTATTGACAAGACCTCCTGATTCATGTTTTGCTGACCTTGGATATTGGTAATTGGTATCATTTATATATATATATGTATATGTATGTATATATATGTATATATATATGTATACATACATATATTTATGTCATGTAAATAAATGTAGTCATTCTGTGTCTGTCTTTTTCCATCTGGCCAATTTCACTCAACATGATCCTCTCCACTTTTAACCATTTATAGGCAAATTTCATAACTTCATTTTTCCTAACAGCTGAATAATATTCCATTGTGTAGATGTACCAAAGTTTCTTTGTCCAGTCCTCAGTTCTCAGGCACTCTGTTTGTTTCCAGATTCTGGCTATTGTGAATAATGCTGCTATGAAAATAAAAGTGTAGATGGTGTTGCTGCTGTGTGTTTTGTCTTCCCAGGGTATATTCCCAGGAGTGGTATGGCTGGGTCAAACGTGAGCTCAATTTCTAGTCTTTGGAGGAATGTCCATATTGTTTTCCAAGAAGGCTGTATTCCTGGCATATTTTCAAATGTTCATAGAAAGGAATGAAACTGAATGGAGAAAGGAACTTTCTTCCACTAGACGGCACCACCGTTTAGGATAAGGATTGTAAACTTTTAAGCATAAATTGAATGAAATAATAAACAAATGAATAAATAAGCAGGATTCCAGATATTCTTAACCTGGCCCTATCACCCAGACACTTGATGAGAGAAAGTACATAGCTTTTATAATTAAGTTTCTCATCCAGGGAATAGGGATTTAAAAGGATATTTACCAACACTGGAACACTCTTGTGAGGTTTAAAAGGGATCTTATATATTTATACCACTGCATGTAAGGAATACAGATAGGTTTATATAAACCTGGTACTTTATTTATATCTTTCTTATCCCTTCTTTGACTTATATCATCATTATTTTCATAGTTGATGCTATTTTTAAGGTAAAAGTTAATATTTCACAGTGTGTATAAAAATATGCATGTAAGATTTAGAATTCTACTTCCATTTTATTATTTTCTAAACTTCTTAATTTTGTTGAACTGAGAATCAGAAGATACATATTTTTTGGGTTCTTTCTAATCACAATACCATCTTGAAAATGGCCGATTCTATTATAGATGGAGACAAATAGCCTGTGTTCTCATTCATTAATTACTTTTGAATGCAATCAGCCTATCTCTAATTTATGTACCTTAAATGTGTTTTAGTTCTATTCAACTCCCATTTAGTCATGTTAACTAACATGAATAGTTTGTTGTCTGCTTGATTGACTTAGTGAATAATTTTGCTTCTAAGGCACATCTTCCTTTCTGTTTGGGTAAATAACATCAACTATTCGTTTATTCAGACCTCTGTTTTATTCTCAGTGTTATACATCAAAACAAGGAAATTATGGAACCAAATGGTGCTATTCACTACTTATTGACATGTTAAAGTAACAGTCCTTGACAATTGGACTGGACCTTGGGGTAAGTATGGTAGCTGGCAGGTACCATGCTGTGCAGAGCACCCTCCCCCCCCATTATTATCTTATGCTGCTGTCCTATCATGGTGTGGAGGTGAGATGTTACATTATAAACTTTATTGATTCTGTTAGAGTTCTAGACTTTTTTATAGCTGGCATGTTTCACCCTCTATGCATTTTGGATTCTTAATCTTTAGGTGTGTCAGATATGCCTAAGTTATTAGTTGTGATGGATAAAATGTGTTTTATGGAGTATTAGCATATTTGTCACAAACTACATATTACAACAAGTCAAAGTTTATGCTATAGTTAATTAAATAATTTACTTTCCATAATGTCATTAAGTTGGCACTTTTCTTTCAGTCAGAAGTGGATAGCTCTAGGACTAAGATCTGAGGTGTGAGTTGCCACCTTCTGCTATCCACTAGGGCTCCGTGTTGATTTCTTAGGCAGTCTTGTGCAATGTCTCTGTTATCTTCTATGTTGTGATGCCTATTAATCTGGAGATAGTATATGTACTGGTCTTATGCAGTTGCGTTCAACAAGAGATGGCTGATCTTGTTCAGCTTAGACCTCTAAGTCTCTCATTGTTCTCTCAGCCATGTTGCACCATTAAGTTTACATCTTTTATGTTCGTAGGATGTTATTCAAGGAGTATTTCAATATTAGAACATTTAGGAAGTTACCTTGGGCATTGATCAGGAAATGCATGTGTGTGTAAAACTCTGCACGTATGTGGGTGGGATAACACCTATTCATACATAGTAGGGAGGACAACGTAATTGACTGAGTCCATTCATCTGAGAGGTAATCTCAAATGAAAATTCCTCCACAGCAATGAGCAATATTTACTCTCTACAGTCCATAACCCAGTCAAATTCACACAAAAGTAACAATATTGGGCGATTTTAACATCTTTTTTTTTTTTTTTTTGCATTTTGGGTCACACCCGGGATGCTCAGGGGTTACTCCTGGCTCTGCACTGAGGAATTACTCCTGGTGGTGCTTGGCGGACCATATGGGATGCCAAGGATCGAACCCGGTTAGCTGCAGGCAAGAAAAATGCCCTACCTGCTGGACTATCACTCTGGCCCCGCACTTTAACATCCTTTAAATACAGTAGACTAGCCTGTTCAGTATGTAGCCAAAGCCAGTTTTATACTCTTCCACAGTATCACATTTGTTATTTGCTCCACTATGATGTTAAGACTGTTAACCAATCAATAATAATTTATTATTTTCTTTTGTAATTTACCTCTCTGCCTTCTTCAGCCATGGTTTTGGAGATGGAAGACATAATTTTAAAGGTTTTAGCCCACAAATTTGAATTTAGTTTAAGCAATTATCCCATATGCTCAGACTCTCAAGACTCTATCTCAGAGGCAAATCAGTGGATGCCTTTAATTTTAATTAAATTAAAATTTAATTTCATTTAAATACCAGGGGATATGGAGGTTAGCCTTTGTCACCTAGACTCACTTACAGATCATATCTGAATTTGGGTTATGACCCAGTTGGGACCCCCTACTATGTAAATTTTGAAGGTGGTGGAATTTTTGAGAGCACAGGGGCATTTCAAGGACTCAGTTTTTCTGCCCTCTTAACCATTGACACATCATATTCTTAATTAGAGACTGAATTTCAGCAGATAGCATGTAATGAGTTATAAAGCTCTATGAAGTTCCAGACATCATGAACACTTCTGAAGTTACATGTCAAAAAGTGATTTCTCTCAGGTATATAGATTTACCATACTTTTTTAAATGAAAAGGATGACAAAAGGTAAATAATGGACATATCTAATATTAGATATTTAATATGCAGAACTTTATGCTTTGGTATATTGACAAATTAAAAAAAAACTCTTTTTTTTTTTTTGCTTTTGGGTCACACCCGGCAATGCTCAGGGGTTTCTCCTGGCTCTGCACTCAAGAATTACTCCTGGTGGTGCTCTGGGGACCATATGGGATGCCGGGATCGAACCCGGGCCGGCATGGGCCAGCTGCGGGCAAAGCAAACACCCTACCCGCTGGGCTATCTCTCCGGCCCCATCAAAAAAAAAACTCTTTATATTAGCTTTGAATTAAAAGATATTAGGGGGACCAAAGGCAAAGAACAGAGATGTAGGTAAGGCCCTAATTTCCTTTATTCCCTATAGAATGTAGCATGTAGAGTAAGTAAAACAAAATTTTACTTACTGAGTAAGTGAAACAAAGTAACCAAATAAAACATTGCCCTGATTATTGGTTGAGTATTTCTGGAGTCTGAAACAGTTTAGCAATTTTACTCACTGTGATGTAATTCTTGCTTACAAAGATTAAATGTATATGTTAGTACATTGCATTTCACAACAATTCGCTGAGCTTGCAAGCAGGGTCATAAATAAAGCTAAGATCAAAAGTGAAAACAAGGCTATCTAAGCAAAGTTCAGTGCATTTGCTTGGCCTCTCAGCAAGTCGCCTTTTACATGGGATGAGCCTTTATGCCACTCCAAGTTTATGGAGCCTTTATGCCATGTTCCAAGTTTCATCCTTGACCTCTGCTACATGTGCCATTCTAACACAGCTTAACTCAGAAGACACAGGCATAGTTGAGTCCCACATCTTCAGTAAATTATTTTTGCTGTTTCACCACAATTTTGAAAGAGAAAAATCTAAACAGCACTTTGCTTAACTTTGTATTTTGCTTTTATTAGGGTAATTCAGTAATTAAGTTCACTTAACAAAGCAACAATTATTTCTGGGTATTTTTAAATGACACTTTTTGCAGTGGAAAAGAAACCTCTGTGTAGGATGATTAAATGAAACAAAAATGTGTTCATATTTAGACCAGAGTAATCAGAACCATTCCTATAATATTGAATCAACACCATCAGGGAACAACAAAGTAAATATGAAATCCTAAATCACTATAGATTTAGGATTTCATTCTGGTTCTCACCCTATCTCAAGGGTTTTTTCAATAATCTTATATAACATATCAGAGTCTTAGTTTCTTTTTTTGGTGAATTAGGGTAAATAGTCCCATATTTATTTCTCCTTTATGGTAACTAGATAATATTATGTCCACATTATGTATAGGTACACATTACATATCTTGGTACACAGATTACTATGTCATCTCATTCTCTTTCCAATCTATGTTTCCACTCTAATGCTTCCTTGGAGCTAGTACACAATAAACTTGGAGATGGCAGAACTCTGATTTTTTTCTCCTTTCAAAATACCTCACACACTTCCCATTAGTTCAGTTTAATTTAGTTCAATTTACTGAACTAATATTTATTTTTGTTTTTCAAGACCCCAGTTGAATATCACTTGTTTATAAAAATATATGGCATTAATTTAGTCTCTTAAATAAACTGAGAGTTATGTACATTTGTCTTTTCCTTTCCTGTAACTTCAGTATACACCTCTCCATACCTTCATTAGTTTCTCTCACCATTATTTATATACATTGGAAGAGCAATCTGAGAATTCCAAAGTACAGAAAGCTTTACTTTTTTTTTGTATTCTCAGCAGCCAATACTTACTTGTGACTATTAGAGGAGAAAAAAAGTTAAATAGCTTACTGAGTAATTGAATCTTCCTGAAATAACTCTTATTAATATACTTCATATTCAAATGTGACCTCTAAGAATATATTCATAACATAAAATGATTTTAATATGCATAGTTTACTAAAAATTTTATGACAGTCTATTTATAATGATTCTCCTTACTTTTCATTATAAAAGCAAAATGAATTAATTTTAAGTAAAATTAGAAATAATTAATTTTATATAAAACAAACTTCTATTAGTAAAATAAAGTTATCAAAGCATATATATTAATTTATTCAGCTATTATTAATGCAGTCCAGAGAACTACCTGGAATAGGCTTAAGTTTGGGGGAAATAGTTATGTATAAGAAAGACTTAATTCTTCTCTTGACTATTTTCCTATTCTAGGAAGCCATAAAAGTAAATGTGTATTAACAAGCATCAGAGATGCATCCAGTCTCTAACCATGCTGAAACTGAGGCACTCAGAGAGGGATGAGTGAGGTCCTTGCCTGTCCAAACAAAAGCCCCAGCACCAGAAAACCTTCATAGTCCATAATCACTGCCTTGCTCAAGATTGGACTCAACTTCCTGGATGAGCCACAGCCATGAATTAATCCTTTGAATAACTCATGTATGAGGGTTTTGTGGACGGAAATCTCCAAGCTTTCATGGAGTTGGGGATAGACTCTCTCTCCCCCCATCTCCCTGTTCTTCTGGAAGGCCTGGAATTCATACTCATACCCAAAAGCTATCTCCTAGTTAAAAATTTAACTCCAACTTTATCAACCAGTTAAAAACTTTGGAATTCTGGAGTGACAAATCAAACATTACAATACTGATGCACTAAGTAGCACACCAAATTTAATGACATAAAGCAAAAGGCAACAATAATAAAATATATGCATGCAATGCCTATCTTATACCAACATATCAGTAATTTTCTATATAAGGTCTTAAAGCTCCATGGTAAGATTGAACAATCTTCACTAACTTTTATTGAGAAAACATTTCTCAATCATTTTTGGCAAATTACCTATAAGAAGTAATATAAAATAAATTATTGAGAGTCTGCTACAAAGGCAGGTTTAAGCAATAACTGGGAAAGTTGGAAATAATAGTGGTGGGAAATTTGCAATGATGGTGGGACAGGTTCAATAAGTGTAAACAATAATAGAGTTGGCCCAATTTGCACATAACATCTCAGTAAAAAGATCATGAATATAGCAACACCATTAACAGATATATGTTTCAATAAAGTAGAATAATCAGTGCCTGCTAGGGGAGCAGGCTTGGGAGGGAAGGAAGCTAGGGTCTTTGGGGGTTGTAAGGGCACATTGGTGGTGGGATTGATGTTGCAATATTAAATATTTGAAACAACTATATTGTGAAAAAAATAAAGTTTTAAATAGTTTAACTATCATGTAAACTTAAATGAAGGTCAATGTTTCAAAGAACATGAGAGTGTTTGAACATGGGAGAGCTTACTCAAAAGTAGTTATAAGCCTTCCCTGAAGTTGTCAATAAGAGTAGTCAATATTGAGAGATGTAGGGAGATGAGTATAGAAGGGATACAGTGAAATATGGGGACAATTTTATTGATTTGTCATAGGATGCAGCCTCAGAAAGATCAAGATGTCTTTCAAAACACTACCTCTACTGAAATCCAAACTCTGGGGAACCTATACTAATTCATTTCTTTTAGAATGACTTCCTGATTTCCATTAGTTTCTCTGTCTGCTTTTCATTAGATAAATTCTCTCTATTCCATTGGATATAATCAGATTTATTTGGAGCCCTGGGCACTTATAGAAAATCTGCATTTATTAGAGTCTGATCAAATAGAGAAAGTGCCTTTATATGCTAAACAGGACACAAGGAATTATTACTACCAAGAAATCTGCTGTGCTAACTTCAGTTTGGTTATTCTGAGGAGCCAGTCATTTGTATATGTTGGGTTGTGTTCAGAGAAAGCAGTAACCAGGGAGTTGGCTGTACATTAAGGATAAAGAAAATTGCTGAATGAGCCAAGTAATGAAAAGACCACTGAATTTCATGTTACATCAAAATTCTAGCCTCTTTCAGTGATAATCAGGAAACAACTTAATTTCTCTGATCTTTGTCTTCAGAAAGCATAAAGTTTGATTATGTGCCTCCTCTGTTTGTCTCCTTGCTCTAAATGTATATGGGTCATTCATCAACACCAGTAAAGTATAAGACCGTGTCTTCACCGTAAGAGCTAGCCTCAATCATCTTAACTGCTAATGGACTAACTACAGCCCTTGAGAAAATATAGCATATTTGATGTACTTAGAGTTAAATTTTTACTCAGCTTTTTTTTTGGTTCTGATCTTTATAACGGGTAACCCATCCCATTCCAGGTACTTGGTTGGAAATCATGCATTAAAGATATGAAGTGTTATGGCATTGATAGGGTGTTATTGTTTAAAACATTCTAGGAGACAAACATGTGGCTAATTAACAGGACTCTTGCAAGTATGGGTATAAACAGATGAAAATAAAGCAGGATCGTCTCCTCCTTAGTTGTGGATATCCATTTTCTTTAATTGAATGCCAAGTTTACTTTACTTTTATGGTAGCAACAATACTCTCTGGTACATATGGAGCTAAGTCTCCTCTCAAACCAACTTGTAGAAAACACAGCCAGACAAGTCTGTTGATTTTCTTGCATACTCCTTACAATATTCTTTAGTCAACTTTTCAGCATGCTGAAGTCTTAGGATTTTTAATTTTTTATTCAGTAACTTATATTATGGACATTTAAATCCTATACAGGTTTATTAGCAGTTCCAAACTATTATTTATACCATTAACCCATGGTAGACATGTAAGTTAATCTCTGATATGCAATCTTCTGGGCTTATAAATTTATCAACGTTACCAATGGCAGCAAACCAAAAAACATTGACTTAAAAATACTACTCCTGTATCTATTACATCTAGTCTTCCCCAGTTTGTCATCTTATTTTTCTTGCCTATAAAATCCACCTGCATAGTTTCTGACCTCTATCAAAGAATTTGTTTAGTTTTATATCAGATTGGTCTGGTCGTTAGGTAGTTCAAAATAAATATTTTTAAAAAAAGGTAACTTTTATTTTTACTACATCTGGTAAGTGGTACATAGGGTTTGATCCTGACTTAGGGATCAACTCCTGACTGTATACTTGAGAATCACTCCTGGCGGGGCTTAGGAACCGTATGCAGTGCTGGGGACTGAACCAGTGCTGGCCAGCTGCCACGCAAGAAACTTGATTCCCATATATCTCATGATATAATGATATTCCTGATCATCAAAACATCTGGAAACTAGAGACTATCTCTTTCAGATTATGTAAACAAAATGGTAATTACCAGGGAAAATTTGTTAAGATAAAAGCTGATTTTTTACTTTTAGATCTTCTTTGCCAACCCAACTTTTCTCTCTATAACCCTTAACAAGTTACCTGGGTTCAATACCAAGATTCAGTTTCCTTGGTAAAATGAAATTAATAATACTAATGCCCAATATTGATTATGAATTATAACAGCTGCTTATTAGGGCCAGAGCAATAGTACAGCTAGTAGGACATTTGCCTTGCACGTAGCCGACAAGTGTTCTATTCCTGGAATTCCATATGGTCCTTTGAGCACAATTAGGAGTAATTCTGGGATGCAGAGCTCCTCTGCATTCTGAGGAGCTCTGCACCTCAAAATGTAGAGCTAGGAGAACACCTAGTTATGCTCATGCTCACACCTGGGCATGGCTAGGTGTGACCCAAAGTAGTAAAAGAAGTTCCATAGCTTTTCCTACACTTTCATTTTGGAGTTTCTATGTTTATGCTTACTTTTACTCTTTATTTTTGATGGTATAATTTGGCCTTGTTTTTAATGATTTTTAATCACTGTATCACTGTATCACTGTCTTCCAGTTCATCATTGATTTGCTCGAGCGGGCACCAGTAACATCTCCATATGTCCTGTCTCATGCAAGTATGGCCCAAGGGCACCTGTTTGCTCCAGGAACATAAAGAGCCTCAAACCATTCCATCAGGTCATGGGAATGAGGTCTATAATTATTACTGGTATTTGGCATATCAAATACGATATGGGTAGCTTGTCAGGCTCTGTCATGCGGGTAGCATACTTTTGTAGTCATCTCTAAATTGAGCATTTATTGATGAACCAGCCGGGCTGTGATAGACTGGTCTGCTGGGTGGAGTTATGATAAGGGGGAAGTCAAATGTGGAAAACAGAGGCCCTAATGGAGTGTGGGTTTGTCTGGCTTGTTGCAAGGCTCTGCTGGGGTGGTGGGCCAGGGCTACAAAGCGCCATCCCTTCCGGGTGCCTCGTGAGCGGCTGGGCACACTGGTTTGACTCATGATGTCTGTCCCTGTTCAGCATAAATTCCCCTTTTCTGTTAAATACACTATGTCAAAAAAAATTACCCTGTATAGGGCTGGAGCCCTATACCCAATAGCACAGTGGGTAGGGCGTTTACCTTCCGCTGGGCTGACCCAGGTTCGATACCCATCATCCCATATGGTCCCCCAAGCACTGCTAGGAATAATTCCTGAGCAAAGGGCCATGAGTAACCCCCTGAGCATCTCTGGGTGTGACCCAAAAAGCAAAATAAATAAATGAATGAATGAATGAATGAATGAATGAATGAATGAATGAACAAAAATAATAATCACCTTGTACATTGTTGCTGTATATATCACAAAGAGACTGCCCACTAAATTGCTCTGACTTCTTTTTAGGAAATGGCAAGTCTTAGGAAACCTAGGTCAGTTTAAGACTTTCTCTCTAAAGAGTATTGCAAGCAGCAAAACTCCAAAGTAATTTCATCTCATTGATAGCACCCTCAAGAGACTGCTCATTATATCATTCTAACTAGATCCTTAGAGCATTCCTGATGTTTCTTTCTCTTGATCAACAGATTCCTTTATTTTAACATCTTTTTAACAAATTTTAATTTCTGCCCATATTATATAGAGAATGTTTATGGGACTCAAGAAAAATCCCTAAATGTTTCATACTCCTCTTTTACAGACTCAGTGAAAAGTCAACCAGGCTTTGCAAGGAACTAAAGCTGGGGATGCCTCCCCACTTCAGCCCCCTCCACAAAGGTCTAGCGGCCCTATCCAGAACTGCTGCTAAGGCTGTTGGCCAGAAACCAGGTACTAAGGCCCAAGTCAGAGTTTCTGCCTGCCCGCTCTGTGCTAGGCTGATGAGGTGTCCTGGAATGGGGTGGGGGAGGGGGTAGGTTCTGGTCCTCACCTGCCCCTCTCTGACAGATTCTCAGAGGCCGGAAAACCTCGCACAATACAACCACAGTCATCCTCAAGGTGCAGACTCCACAGCTGGACACAGCCTGACCCCATGGCACCATCTCAAAACCTGGAATACCCATATAACACATATCCTATCACATCTCATAGAAACCTGTTGGACTCTGAGCTGCTAGCCTTAGGGTCCAGCATTTTCCCACCACAAGACCCTAAAGGCAGAACCCAGAAATGGACCCTGTCCATAAGGTTACACCCGAAACATCTGTGCTTATCAGAGCTAAGGTGAGGTAGAATGTGCCTGGTCTTCTGACCTCTGATCACAGGGATATGTAAATCAATGATTGTTATCTTGCAAATGTTACCTTGCAAATGCTAAATCTGTGATTGTCATTTGTTCCCCTGTTACAATGGCCCAGGCACTTGCAAATGCCCTGTGATGTGTACTTGTACCCCCTCCCCCTCTGCCAAATATTGTATAAAAGACTTAAACTATGTCCAGTAAATTGAGCACTGCTATCCAGAGCTCCCCGCTGCATGGGTGTCCTTCTTCCTTGCAGTGGCAAGGCAGAGTTTCTCCCAAGTCCATCCCTCTCCTTTTTCCGCAGGGATGAAGTCCAGCAAGATCTAGGTCTTCCTCATTTGTTGGGTGGGGGCGGGGGGTAGTTGCAGGCCAGGGCCTCCGACAGAAACCCAAATGTGTGGACACATGTGTGGTCTGTGGGAACATACTGAAAATTTCCTACACAGTGGGCTCAGATGGCACATTGAGTTTTTAAAAATCTCCAATGACCTTTGTCTAAGATCATATTCACCGTCTGTGTTTAAGTAGTGGCCCCAACAAGGAGTATAGAATAGATTATTCAGTATATGCGTAGGACAAGCTCAAATAGAGGTCGAGATAAATGTGAAATAGGTGTTGCCTGTAGGTGCAGTGGTGGTGAATCCCTGCTTGACAGTAGAGAACCACTGTGTTCTGGAAACCCAGAAAGTTAATCCAAGAACAGAGTTGGCCAGACTTCCACAGAACAACTCAGAAAAAAAAAAAGGCAGTGACTTTGTTAATATCATTCCCTTATATGGGCAGTAATGATCAACATAATTGATGCCAGCTAAGGGAGCAGGCAAGGGGATGGGGGTGTGGGGTGGGTGGGAAATGGGTGTCTCTGATGGTGGTGGGGGCACACTGGTGGTGGGATTGATGCTGAATGATGAGTCTTTCTAACAACTGTACTGTGAAAAGCTTTGTACTTTGTAAATCACGGTGTTTAAATAAATAACATTATTATAAATAAATTTAACACCTGGGTCCTAGGGATAGCACAGCAGGTAGATCATTCGCCTTGCACATGGCTGACGTGGTTCTATCCCTGGCATCCCATATGGTTCCCCAAGCACTGTCTGCAGTGATTCCTGAGTGCAGAGCCAGGATTTAGGAGCATTGCTGAGAGTAGCCCAAAAAGCCAAAATATTTTTTAAAGACCTCTTTTCATCTCTATTATTTTTTGTCCCCCTCCATTAAGGTTAAATAGCATTTTCTGGTGTAAAAGAATAAAATAATGCTTTTTTGTTTGTCTTTTGTTTTGGGTGACAAGCATGTGACAAACTTAGACTAGCCTATTGCACATAAGCAATAACAGACTGCTCAATAAACTCATGGCCTGAAATGCTAGAAGAAAACTGAAATATAAATATTTTCTGTTTATGGCATTACTATCACATCAGAATCTTATTTATCTGGGTGAACTGTTAACAGCTTCATGCTTAAGATTCAAGTTCAAAAGAATTTGCCTAGAAAAGACCCAGGATTTTAAATATTCTCTCTGAAATGTAGTCTGCTGCAGCCGATTGAAACAGTCATTTGTCTGCTTATTAGTTTAGAGCATTTGTGGCAGTGTAATTGCAGGAAGGAAAAGCTTGAAATCACATGGCTTACTCTACCATCACTGGTGTGTATATTTCTCTTCAGGGAACAAATCTCTATTTTTCCCCTCCTGAAGAAGCTTACAGTGCAATGGGCTATAACCCCTAATAGATATAATACATCTTCTCTGAAGAACTTACAAAAGAAATCAATGGTTTGTTTTATACCCATTGTCTCACCAAATTCTCTCATACATTTGCCTTGCTTGACTTGCGTAACTTAAAAGCCACCACATTTTGTAATAAAATGTTGGCTTGTAAAATCACACTTGGGCTAGAAACTTTGATGAAGCTACATTTATTTATAGTAATAACTGTGTTCCTAACTCAAAGTAGGCTGAAACAATCTGAAAAAGAAAAGTAAAAGAAAGAATAAAATCACTAAACACATGGAATATTGCTCTGCAAAATCATGCTGGTATCATTGAATTTAATCTCAATTAGTAGAATCTAGGTAAATTTGATTTCAGTAAAAATTTCTCTAAAGAAATAATTTCACAAAAGAAAAGGTATCTAAAGAGAAAAATAATTCAAAATTTCTGACAAAAGTTATAAATGTACATATTGATTCATCATTAAGAAACTGAGGCTCTGAATAAGCTAATTAGACTCTTTTCCTGATTTCTGTTCTACAAAATGAAGCTTCACAACAATTGAACAATTGAAGATACTTTAAGTGTGCATAAAGTAGTTAACATTACGCCTCAAACATATATGTAATTTGTTGATGCTAGTTTCATTATTTCTTAACATGCCATTTTCATACTGTTCAAAATATGACCAAGTTACTCTTAGCATACAACCCCACCATTCCTTATTGTCGACCAATCCCATAGAATACTATTTTTTCCTGAGATTCCTAGCATTCAAATCTGGATGCAAGTTAAGATCCATTTGCTCACCATTCACTGGGGTCTGGAAAGGCAAGATCATAGAATCACTTTGGGATTTGTCAACAAGAAAAGTTGTGGAGGATTGATGTCTATTATCTGGTTTCCTGGTCTTAAGAAGTAATTATGATGGCAAAGGAAGTATTCTGAGTTTTAGGATTCTCAGGAAGGGGCTAGCAGATACTATCTGATTCCGATTTCTTGATTTTCCATCAAACCTGGACTCATTTTAAAAGAATACTTACCATACCAGATTATTTCTGTTCTAGTCATCATATTCATCATATTCATTAGAAGCTTCCAGAAAACTTATAAGCAGCTATTTGTATTACAAAATTCATTCTTCCTAAGAATACCTATGGTTGGGGCCAGAGCATTAGTACAATGTGTAAGACATTCGTAGACTGTCAACCCAGAATCTATTCCCAGCATCATTCCAGATGCCCCATGCACTGCCAGTATTAATCCCTCAATCCAGAATAGGAACACAGCCTGCTGTGGCCCCCAAACTAGAAAACAAGCAACAAAAAACATGGTGGGGTTGAAAAGAAAGCACGAAGGAAGGTGTTTACATTGCATGCATCCATCTTGGCTTCAATCCCTTGCATTCCATATGGTCTCCTGAGAGCTGCTAGCAGTGATCCCTGAGCTTAGCACCTAAAGCAAACTCAACACTTCTGGGAGTCCTCCACCCCTACAAAAAGTCAAAAATACCTCTGGCAGCTTCACTTGCTGTCCTAAACTTTGTTAAGCATGCAAGTTATTGGACTGGGAAAATTATACAGGAGGTAAGGCATTCACCTTGCACACTACACACTCAGTTTGATCCCTGGTACTGCATATGGTAATCTGAGCCCCACAAGGAAAGACCTGAAGCACAACTCTAGAAGTAAACCCTAAAAATGTCTGTGTGGGCCTCCCAAAACAGCAAATAGTGAGTCACATACAAAACATTATGATCACATCATTCAAAAAGAATAATTTATACTACAATTAAAAGTTAAAGATTATAGAATAGGACCTAGAAGAAAAGAAATGGAGGTAAGAAAGAAGAAGAGAAGAAAGTAAAGTAATGGGGGACAGGAATGAGACCTTGAGTATATTGGTAATATGGGGTGATTGGTATAGCTACATATCAAAAGCACAAATTCAACAACACTGAAAATATGACCCAAACTACAAATAGCAAACTTTAAGGTGTGCTTGTCAAGGTGGAGTTTGGGGAGAGGAAGGAGAGAGCATAACTATTTTGGTAGAGGGAACTTGACATTGGTAGTAGAATATTATATGCCTAAAGCTCAACTACCAATAACATTGTAAGTCATGTTTTTTTAATCATATAACTAAAAAATAAACATTTCTCCTTAAAGAATTGTAAGGCTATTACCTACATTAAAATAGTTGAACTAATTGAAAATTGTTATTTTGCTTCATAAAAAGGTTAGATTTTAAATTTATAAAGCATGTTACATAATACTTGACAAAAATCATTTTCTTAAAAATATTCATGTGTTAAATAAGATTTGCTGAACAGTAAAAAATAAAGTTTATCTTGGAGCAATACATTTAGTATAGTAAACTGGTGTGCCTATTGTGAAAAAATACAAAGTAATAGTAGTTATAGTGCTACTGGACGAAGGATATCAACTACTAAAATGGGTGGTGTTACAAAGTAACTGATTTGCTCAACATGAGAAATAATTTTCTAATGCTCTATAGTAAAATGACTGCTTTAAAAGTGCAAAAAGTATTAAAATCATAAGCATATTTTGCATGGAGAAATTATCAAAATAAAAGGTGTGTCTGTGTGTGTACATAAACCTTCCCTAGCACTATCCATGGGGCTTTGAGACCACATCTAATAATACTCAACTGATCAGCCTTGTTCAATATTCAGGCCAAGAATGCAGTGTTGCTTAGTATACAACTGTCCCAATAGTTCTTAGGGACCATTCAGGGTTGTACCCTTTGGTGCTGACATCAATGGAGAGGAGGGACATTTGGTGTCATGTTTCAAACTTGAGTCCTGTTACATGCAAAGCATATGCCTCTGACTTATCTCCCTAGACAATAGAGTTCTGAAAAAAATTCTCAGAAAAAATGGAATTTCCCCTCAATTTTAATATTTCTGGTTTTAGAGTCATTTCTATTGCAAACTGACATTGTTTTGCATTTATAACTGATGATACAAAAAAAGAAATTTAAGGTCAGCTTTGCCAAAACACAATAGACATATTAAGTCCTATATTTGCTTACTGATATTAATATGACATGTTTGTATCTGACTTTGTACATACTTATATATAAAGATAGTCATGCACATAGTAAACTCAAATAATATGTACAGATTTATCAACAATTCTTCCTGCCAGTAATGTATCAATTTGTTATTTTCATATATTTGTGGTGTATGACAGGTCTAATACTATAAGTGCATACCTATATGGTTTATCATCTACTCAAATAAAAGAATGGAGCAAATTAGACAAAAGAGTCAAAACAGCCACATGTTCTACCTTGAGGAACTTTAGCAGAACTTAGGAAAGATAATTTATAACTTAGCTGGGTCCTCTTAACACAAAAAGTTTTTATTAAATGCTATAACTCCTACCTCCACTATGTGTCTGCCACTAGTGTGCTTAAAACAAAACAAGAAAATCTCACTGTATTTTAACTGTAGGACAAGAATCTGATGTCTAACATTTTTTCAAATACTCTTTCTTGGCCAGAAAATTCTAAGGGAAAAAAGTCTACCTTGAAAGATTATTTTAGAGAGGTTGGCCTGTAGTTTTCTTTCTTTGTGTTGTCTCTGCCTGGTTTGGGTATCAATGTGATATGTGCCTCATAGAAGCTATTTGGGAGTGTGTCTGTGTTTTTTACTTTGGTACATCTACACAATGGAATACTATGCAGCTGTCAAGAAAAATGAAGTTTTGAAATTTGCCTTTAAATGGATGGACATGAAGAACATCATGTTGAGTGAAATTAGCCAGAAGGAGAATTGCAGATATAGATTGAATGCATTTATTTGCATGACATAAATATATATATATATATGTATATATATATATATATATACATATATATATATTTATAAGTACATACATATATGTACATATTACAATACCAATATCCAAGGTTAGGCGAAACATAGATCAGAAGATCTTTTCAAAGGTGGAAATTATCATAAACATGTGGGAGTCAGAGGCTAGGTAAGATAAAGAATGGAATAGTGTACTAACAATTGTTGAAAGTGCCAATACCAACCTAGAACTGAGCACTAAATACAGACAAAAAGACACACATGACAACCTATTAATTTATGTATTGTAATCTGTCGGGACGCCGCCAGGGTCCCCAACAGTGCCGGGAAGAGAGTTCCCTTCTACCTCCGAAGCAGGCGGGAATGGATGAAAACTCAGGAATCCAATGCAGTTTTAAAATGACTTTACTATCACAGGTTCCAATATACAATCCAAGAGCAGGGAAAACCTCCAGACTCTGGGTTCCCAGCTAGGCCTCAGCCAGGTGTAGGCCAAGATGGCTGCCACCATGTGTTGTGGCCCAACAGAGAATGGAGAGGACGGAGAAGCAAAATGCCAAGGGAGACAGTGGCAGTCTCCCCCACAGGTGTGTGTGTGACCCCTGCATCTCAGCGGACCCAAGTTGCCCCAGGGAAGAGCGGAAACTCCATCATGGGAACCAAGGCAAACTGCCTTGGTTTCACCCCGGACCCTTTGGGCCCTGCGCTCCGGAAACATCCCAAAACTCAAAACCGCGCGAACACTAGTGCGCCTGCGCCGACCCGATTACTACCTATCTTGCATGAGGTACCAGTGAACCTTGGTTTCTGCATCCTTGCTACCCACCAAAACTCTGCAAACAGACCAGACACCTACTAACTGTACTATCTAGTCCCCCAAGACCCCATATTTGCAACCTACAATAGTCATAATGGTAAAGCAACACGAAATTCCATCAAGCTCTGTGAGTGAAATCACTAGTCCAGATGAGCCAAGCAATACCAATGAGTTGTATAACCTCTCTGATAAGGAATTTCGGAAAGAAATGTTAAGAATTCATAAGGAATTCAAAGAAGCAATGGAATGAAAACTCAATAAAATACAAGAGGACATGATAGAAGAAGTGAGGAAAATGGAAATGGAAATGACAGTTATTAAAAATGAGGTAAATGAAATGAAAAACAAAATGGAAAGCCAGCATAGCAGAATAATAGCTACTGAAGAAAGAATTAGTGGTCTCGAGGACGCGTTCCAAAGATTCACTACACAACACCAGAAGATAGAAAAAAGACTCACAATTACTGAACAGACAACAAGAGATAATCGGGATGAAGCCAGAAGAAACAACATACGGATCATTGGGGTCCCAGAAGGTCAAGAAGAAAACCCTGATGAAGAAGAAACTGTCAAAGCCATAATTGCTGAGAAGTTCCTGGAACTAAAGAACGCTTGCCTCAAGATCCAGGAGGCCCATAGGATACCAGCTAAAAAGAAACCCCAACAAATACTCCAAGACACATCTTAATAAAAATGACAAAAACTATAGATCGAGATAGAATACTGAAAGCAGCAAGATCAAAGAAGGAAATCACATACAAAGAAGCATCCTTAAGATTTACAGCAGACTTCTCTGATGAAACACTCTGAGCTCGAAAACAATGGTGGGATATTGTGAAAAGACTCAATGAACTGCAGGCCTCACCAAAAATTCTTTACCCGGCCAGACTCACATTCAGATATGAAGGAAAGATACACAACTTTTGGATAAGCAACAACTCAGGAACTTCATGGACTCAAAACCAACCTTAAAAGAAGGACTGAAGGGTCTACTGTAATATGACCAAACCCATAAGCACAACAAGCACAAACAGAAAGATGACACAAAATCTCATGACAATAATCTCTCTCAATGTCAATGGTCTAAATGCACCAATTAAGAGAAACAGAGAAACAAAATGGATTAAAAAATTGAACCCAACCTTCTGCTGTCTACAAGAAATGCATCTGAATAATCAGAACAAACACAGACTCAAAGTCAAAGGTTGGAAGACCATTTTCCATGCAAACAACTCCTCCAAAAGGCTGGTGTGGCCATATTAGTATCAGATAATATAGACTTCAGGCTGAAAAAGGTTAGAAGGGACAACGAAGGCCATTTCTTATTACTTAAGGGATATGTACACCAGGAAGAAATTACACTACTAAACATATATGCACCCAAAGGGCCAGCAAAATATATAAAACAACTGCTAAGAGACCTCAAAGAAGACATTAACAGTAGCACAATAATAGTTGGAGACTTCAACACTGCTCTATCAACGATGGATAGATCAACAAGACTGAAACTCACCAAGGAAATATTGGACCTGAAGGAAGAAATGAAAGAAAGAGAGCTAGTGGATATATACAGGGCTTTTCATGCCAAAAAAGCTGAATACACATTTTTCTCTAGTGCACATGGAACATTCTCCAAGATAGACCACATGCTGAGCCACAAAGCATACCTCAATAAAATTAAAAGATAGAAATTGTGTCAGCTATCTTTTCAGACCATGATGCACTGAAAATGGAAGTAAACCGTACACAGACACAGGGAGTCAAACCAAACACCTGGAAACTGAACAGCTCACTCCTGAACAACAAATGGGTCATAGAAGAAATCAAACAGGAAATCCAAAGATTTCTGGAAACAAATGAAAATGAAGATACCAACTATAAGAACTTGTGGGACACGGCAAAAGCCGTGTTAAGAGGGAAGTTTATAGCTCTGCAAGCATACATCAGGAAACAAGAAAGGGCCCACATAAATAACCTGACTACACAGCTGAAGACATTAGAAAAAGACCAACAAAAGGAGCCCAACCCAGGCAGAAAAAAGGAAATAATAAAACTTAGAGAGGAAATCAATGAGTTGGAAACCAAAAAAAAAAAAATCCAAATTAATGAAACCAAGAGCTGGTTTTTTGATAAGTTAAACAAGATTGACAAACCATTTGCAAGACTTGTAAGGACAGTGAAAGAGAGAACCCAAATAAACAGAATCAGAAGACAAAATAATAGCAAATGGAATCCAAAGAGTCATCAAAAAGGTTGTACACCATGACCAAGTGGGATTCATCCTGGGAATGCAAGGATGGTTCAACATCCGCAAGTCAATCAACATAATACATCATATCAACAAAAAGAAAAATAAAAACCATATGATCATATCAATAGATGCAGAGAAGACTTTGACAAGATTCAACACCCGTTCATGATAAAAGCTCTCCGTAAAATGGGGATTGGAGGAACCTTCCTCAAGATAATCCAGGCCATCTACTACAAGTCCACAGCTAGCATCATTCTCAATGGGGGAAAAACTGAAAGCCTTCCCCTTAAGATCAGGGACAAGACAAGGCTGCCCGCTCTCACCACTTCTATTCAATATAGTACTGGAAGTACTTGCCATAACAATCAGGGAAGAAAAAGACATTAAGGGCATCCAGATAGGAAGGGAAGAAGCCAAGTTATCACTATTTGCAGATGACATGATATTATACCTGGAAAACCCAAAACTCTCTACCAAGAGGCTCCTAGAAATAATACATTCTTATAGTAGAGTAGCAGGGTACAAAATCAATACCCAAAAGTCAATGGCCTTCCTATATGCAAACAGCGAAAGAGAAGAAAGGGACATTAAAGAAACTATCCCATTCACAATTGCACCGCAGAAAATCAAATACCTGGGAATCCGTTTGACAAAGAATGTAAAGGATCTCTACAAAGAAAACTACAAAATGTTACTTCAGGAAATAAAAGAAGACCAGAGGAAATGGAGACACATTCCCTGCTCATGGATTGGAAGGATTAACATTATCAAAATGGTAATACTCCCTCGAGCTTTATACAGATTCAATGTGGTCCCTATAAAGATACCCATGATGTTCTTCAAAGAAATTGAACAAACACTCCTAAAATTTGTATGGAACAATAAAACCCCACAAATAGCTAAAGCAATCCTTGGGAAAAAGAAGATGGGAGGTATCACTTTCCCCAACCTCAAGCTCTACTACAGAGCAGTTGTAATTAGACAGTGTGGTATTGGTATAGAGACAGACCCGTAGACCTATGGAATAGAACTGAGTATCCTGAAACACACTCACAAATATAAAACCACTTTATCTTCAATAAAGGAGCAAAAACTATTAAGTGGAGCAAAGAAAGCCTCTTCAACAATGGTGCTGGGAAAACTGGGCAGCTACGTGTAAAAAATGAACTTAGACCTCCTTCTAACGCCATGCACAAAAAGTCAGATCAAAATGGATTCTAGATCTCGATATCAGACATGAATCTATAAGGTACATCAAAGAAAACATAGGAGAAACGTTCTACGACATTGAAACGAAAAGTATCTTTAAAGACGACATACCACTGACCAAGCAAATGGAAGCAATGATAAACAAATGGGATTATATAAAATTGAAAAGCTTCTGCACCTCAAAAGAAACAGTGACCAAGATACAGAGACAATCCACAGAGTGGGAAAGGATATTCACCCAATACCCATCTGACAAGGGGTTAATATCCAGGATATATCAGGCACTGGTAGCACTCCACAAGAAGAAAACAGCCAACCCCCACAAAAAATGGGGAGAAGAAATGAACAGAAGCTTCCAAAAAGAAGAAATTCGAATGGCCAAAAGGCATATGAAAAAGTGCTCTTCATCTTGAATCATCAGGGAGATGCAAATCAAAACAACAATGAGGTACCATCTCACCCCACAGAGACTGGCACACATCCAAAACAGCAAGAACAACCGGTGCTGGCGTGGATATGGGGAAAAAGAGACTCCATCCACTGCTGGTGGGAGTGCCGACTGGTCCAGTCCTTTTGGAAAACAATATGGGCATTCCTCCGAAAGCTAGATATTAAGCTCCCATTTGATCTAGCAATAGCTCTCCTGGGAATATACCCGAGAGACCGAAAAACACATAGCAGAAACACTATCTTTACTTCTTTATTCATCTCTGCGCTATTCACTATAGCTAGAATCTGGAAACAACCTAAATGCCTGAGAACAGAGGACTGGCTAAAGAAACTGTGCTTCATCTACACTATGGAATACTACGCGGCTGTCAGAAAAGATGAAATTATGAGATTTACCTGCAAATGGATGGACATGGAGTCTATCGTGCTGAGTGAAATTAGTCAGAAGGAAAAGGACAGATATAGAATGACTGCATTCATTAATAGGATATAAATAGATACCAGTGTTTTAATAAATATGGGGAAATGGTAATGGCAGATTAAAACTCACCACTGAATATACACAAAGAGACTTAAGCGATAAACTCTAAATATCTGCAGGGCTAGCCACAATGTGTAAAATAAGAGGGAGAGAGATGCAGAGACAGAGAGAGAGAGAGAGAGAAAGAGAGGAAACTGGGGTACCTGCTATTATGGCCGCCTTGGGGGGCTGGAGGGGAGGGGTACATTGGTGGTGGAAATGGGGCACTGGTGGAGGGATGGGTGCTGGAATACTGTATTACCGGGAACCAATTATGAACACCTTTGTAATTGTATGTTTCACGGTGGTATAATAAAAAAAAATTAAAAA
>JAJIBD010021865.1:0-118695 GCA_021461705.1 Cryptotis parvus | reverse complement strand
TGGAGTATTCTTGTTGGGGTTTCTTTTTAGCTGGTATCCTCACGGGCCTCCTGGATCTTGAGGCAAGCGTTCTTTAGTTCCGGGAACTTCTCAGCAATGATGGCTTTGACAGTTTCTTCTTCATCAGGGTTTTCTTCTTGCCCTTCTGGGACCCCAATGATCCATATGTTGTTTCTTCTGGCTTCATCCCGATTATCTCTTGTTGTCTGTTCGGTAATTGTGGGTCTTTTTTCTATCTTCTGGTGTTGTGTAGAGAATCTTTTGGAACTCGTCTTCGAGATCACTAATTCTTTCTTCAGTAGCTATTATTCTGCTATGATGGCTTTCCACTGTGTTTTCATTTCATTTACCTCATTTTTAATAACTGTCATTTCCATTTGCATTTTCCTCACTTCTCTCATGTCCTCTTTTATTTTATTGATTTTGCATTCCATTGCTTCTTTGAGTTCCTTATGCATCCTTAACAATTCTTTCCGAAATTTTTATCAGAGAGATTATATGACTCATTGGTATTGCTTGGCTTATCTGTACTAGTGACTTCACTCACAGAGCTTGATGGAATTTTGCGTTGCTTTACCATTATGACTATTATAGGTTTCAAATGTGAGTTCTTGGGTGACTAGATAGTACAATGAGTAGGTGTCTGGGTTGTTTGCAGAGTTTGGGTCGGTGGCAAGGATGTAGGAACCAAGGTTCACTGGTACCTCATGCAACATAGATAGTAAGAGGATCGCTCAGACACGCTTGAGTTTTGGGTTGTGGGTGTAGGGTTCTGGCCTGTTCCCTGGGTCTGATTATGTCTGCAGAGACACAAGGATCACACACACACACACCTGTGGGGAAGATTGCAGACATTCCCGGAAGCACAGGGCCCAAGGGGTCCGGGGTGAAACCAAGGCAGTTTTCCTTGGTTCCCGTTCATGGAAGTTCTGCTTTTCCCTGGGTCTGATTTGGTCCGCTGAGACGCAAGGATCACACACACACCTGTGGGGGAGGGCATTCTAATACTTAAATTATCTCACCTGGGAGCCTCTTCCATTTTGGGGGTTATTTGTTATATAAAATAATTCCCACAGAATTTTCAAAACTGAGATTGATATAGGAACACAGTGCTAAGCCAGTCTTTAAGAACTACCTTTTTTTTTTTTTTAAAAGTTTTCATTCTCCAAATATTCTAGTACAAAGAGTTTCTGATTTGGGGCCAGATCAATAGTACAGCGGGTAGGGCATTTGCCTTACACGCAGCAACCTGGGTTCAATCCCGGCATCCCATATGGCCCCTGGAGCACCGCCAGGAGTTTATGTCCTGAGCGAAGAGCCAGGAGTGACCCCAGAGCATTGCTGGGTGTGACCCAAAAGGCAAAAAAAGAAAAGTTTCTGATTTTCACCCTGTGGTTTACTAGCTTCCACTTAGAGCGATTTCTTCCTTATGAAAACTTTATTCATTCTAGATTTATTAATGGTGTTTTATAAGCACTGCCTCTGGGACAGACACTGTACAAGTGGTCATGGCCACCTGTAAAAACAAAAAGACAAAAGTCAGAATTGGGAGGTATTTCTGATATGATAGTTGGGGACAGTTACTCGTGGAGTGATGGCCAATAACTATGCAGACCAAAACATAGATCACATATTATTCCTAGAAAGTCTTGTTTTTCCTTCACTACATACCAAACACAATATGAGATAACTATGGCTCTCAATCAATATATATATTGATACTGATGAACTGTTTTTCTTTATTTTTCTACTCTATTAATTTCACCTCAAAGTTTATATTAGGAAATAAGCTTAGAAAAAAGTTCCCAGAAGGTTAACAGGTGTATCCCTTTACCTATTTTCAACACTCATTTCCTGTCCAAAAGGATCACTTCCAACTATATTGCCGTTACCCTTCAGTATCTGTATTTGGGGTGGGAAGGAGGGAATCCGCGGATACTGGTGGTGAGATATGTATGCTGGTGGAAAGGGTGAAGAGGTGGGTGTTAGAACCTTATATGACCGAAACCCAATCATGAACTTTGTAATTGTGTATCTCACTGTGATTCAATTAAAAAATGAAAATAAAAACAAAGTTCCCATAATGCTATTTTTAGTTATTGCAAATACGTTGACTATAAAGAAGTAGAAAATGAAAAGTATAGATTCCTATTACTTGATTTTTTGTATTAACACAGGAGAGAAAAGGAAGGAAACTACATGTCTCTTTTATGTTTAGAGACACACTATTCACAATAGCTAATGGGAGAAGCAACCTAATGAGCAACCATCTGTCCATGGACAAATGATCAGACAAATAAAATGTGTCTAAATACACAATGAAAATTCAATCTTACAAAAAGGGTATCCTGTCACATGCTACAGCATGGATGAACTTGACATTACGGAGCGAAGTCACACAAAATAAAAGTACTATATGATTTTACTCTTATGAGGTATCTAATGTAAGCAAACTTATAGAAACAGAAAGCAGAATAGTGGTTACTGGGAATGTGAAAAGGAACTTGCTTGGAGATACAGAGTTATAGGCATGCCAGCTACGAAGACTTCAAAGATATAATTCCGAACAATGAGAATACCCCTTACTACAAATTTATACTTAAAAATGGTTAGTATGGAAATTGTATTTTTTACCACAGCTTTTAAAAGGGAGAGAAGGGGATGGGGCAAATATTGAAATAAGTGCTATTGACATAGACAGGCAGACAGGGAAGGAAGCCTGTGGCAATGGAACTCCTAAGGAGCAGTAATGTCACCTCGCCCTAGGTCCAGGAGGACTTGCATACAGGAACCCAAGTTGGATAAGACCTTCACCTGGCTGCCACGAGACCCTGAGAAGAAAGGAAGCCCCCTCCAAGACAAGATCCAAGAGGAACAAAGGACAGGAAAGGCGTCGGGAGCGCCACCGCGGTCCCCGACAGTGCCGGAAGCAAGTTCCCTTCTGCCTCCGGAGCCGGTGGGGAATGGATGAAGACTCAGGAATCCGATGCAGTTTTAAAAGGGTTTTACTATAACAGGTCCCAATATACAATTCAAGAGCAGGGAAAACCTCCGGACTCTGGGATCCCAGCTAGGCCCCAGCCAGGTGTAGGCCAAGATGGCTGCCACCATGTGTTGAGGCCCAACAGAGAAATGGAGAGGACCGGGAAGCAAAACACCAAGGGCAAAAGGGAGAAAAAAAAGAGAGAGAGAGCTGCTTTTTTCTTGCAGCTTATTTTATAGCTAGAAATCCGCCCAAACTCCCCAGCCCAGCCCATTTTGGGCTGGGCTATCTAGAGATGAAAACAGGAAAATAGCTCTATAGAATGTAGCAACTTCAGGAGACAATATGGTTGTTTACAAAGACCCAGAGCTAATTAAAAGCCTCCTTGGGCCGGAGCGATAGCCTAGTGGGTAGGGCGTTTGCCTTGCACGCGGCTGGCCTGTGCTGGCCTGGGTTCGATCCCCGGCATCCCATATGGTCCCCCAAGCACTGCCAGGAGTAATTCCTGAGTGCAGAGCCAGGAGAAACCCCCTGAGCATTGCTGGGTGTGACCCAAAAAAGCAAAAAAAAAAAAAGCCTCCTAGCAGAGCTGGGAGAAGCTATAAGCTAAATGTAACTTCCCTGGCAGGAAGGATCAAATGCCCTCAGGTAATTTCTCCCAGCACCTCACCTAATATCTTGATCCAAGATCTGCCTGGAATTGCCTTTATAGGGTAGAGAAGGGGGTTTCTGAGATGGCATGTCTCTGTACCAAAGACTAATACTAATGTAAGTTAAATATTTCTCCAAGCCTTCACAAGAGTCTCGGTCTACTTCACGGTAGTTTTGTATTTTAGTTGCCTTTGAGTTATCAGGGAGCCATGCTTGCTTGCTTGCTTGGAGGCAAACAGCATTTCTCTCTGGTCTAATTACTTAGAGATCCAATGTGGCCAGGCAAATATGCTGGTAAGATCTAGCTAGTCCCACGATGCTTGTGGTAGCATGAGAGAATATTTATACCAGCCAGTACAGAATACATGGTCAGATAAGACTGCCACATTCAGACTATCCCCCTATCTATGAAGTGACCGGGAGGAGGCAATCCAGGGCAGATGCAGAGGCCTAGGCTTTTAGGTGTCCTGCAACAGAAAGGAATTTCAAAGACCATCCACCACTCCCAACACTGCCCCCATGACAACACCTTAGCAAGCATCTCTTACCTAGTAGAAGTCCCATGAGGGGGAATTTTGAGAAAAAAAAACCCTATAAATGCCACCTTGAACAGAGGAAGGCTAAGAATATACTGCCCTTGTGCTGTTTGAGCCCCCTGAGGCCTAGCACACGTGATGCCCGCCTCTTCCCTCCTTTAAATTAGCTACAAACAATAAAGGCATAAATAGAATAAGATTGTTAAAATAAGAATAACAGGTGTGTGTGACCCCTGCGTCTCCGCGGATCCAAGTTGCCCCAGGGAAGAGCAGAAACTCCAAAACCAGGAACCAAGGCAAACTGCCTTGGTTTCACCATGGACCCTTTGGGCCCTGCGCTTCCAGGAACATCCCCAAAACTCAAAACTGCGCGGACGCTAGTGCGTCTGCACGACCCTCTTACTACCTATCTTGCATGAGGTACCAGTGAACCTTGGTTCCTACATCCTTGCTACCCACCCAAACTCTGCAAACAGACCAGACACCTACTAACTGTACTATCTAGTCCCCCAAGACCCCATATTTGCAACCTATAATAGTCATAATGGTAAAGCAACACAAAATTCCATCAAGCTCTGTGAGTGAAGTCACTAGTCCAGATGAGCCAAGCAATACCAATGAGTTGTATAACCTCTCTGATAAGGAATTTCGGAAAGAAATGTTAAGAATTCATAAGGAATTCAAAGAAGCAATGGAATGCAAAATCAATAAAATACAGGAGGACATGATAGAGGAAGTGAGGAAAATGCGAATGGAAGTGACAGTTATTAAAAATGAGGTAAATGAAATGAAAAACACAGTGGAAGCCAGCATAGCAGAATAATAGCTACTGAAGAAAGAATTAGTGATCTCGAGGACGAGTTCCAAAGATTCGCTACACAACACCAGAAGATAGAAAAAAGACTCACAATTACCGAACAGACAACAAGAGATAATCAGGATGAAGCCAGAAGAAACAACATATGGATCATTGGGGTCCCAGAAGGGCAAGAAGAAAACCCTGATGAAGAAGAAACTGTCAAAGCCATAATTGCTGAGAAGTTCCCGAACTAAAGAACGCTTGTCTCAAGATCCAGGAGGCCCGTAGGATACCAGCTAAAAAGAAACCACAACTAGAATACTCCAAGACACATCTTAATTAAAATGACAAAAACTATAGAGAATAGAATACTGAAAGCAGCAAGATCAAAGAAGGAAATCACATACAAAGGAACATCTCTAAGATTTACAGCAGACTTCTCTGATGAAACACTCCGAGCCCGAAAACAATGGTGGGATATTATGAAAAGGCTCAATGAACTGCAGGCCTCACCAAGAATTCTTTACCCGGCCAGACTCACATTCAGATACGAAGGAAAGATACACAACTTCATGGATAAGCAACAACTCAGGAACTTCATGGATTCAAAACCAACCTTAAAAGAAGAACTGAAGGGTCTACTGTAATACGACCAAACACATAAGCACAACAAGCACAAACAGAAAGATGGCACAAAAATCCGATGACAATAATCTCTCTCAATGTCAATGGTCTAAATGCACCAATTAAGAGACACAGAGTGACAAAATGGATTAAAAAATTGAACCCAACATTCTGCTGTCTACAAGAAACGCATCTGAATAATCAGAACAAACACATACTCAAAGTCAAAGGTTGGAAGACCATTCTCCATGCAAACAACTCCTCCAAAAGGGCTGGTGTGGCCATATTAGTATCAGATAATATAGACTTCAGACTGAAAAAGGGTAGAAGGGACAACGAAGGCCATTTCTTATTACTTAAGGGGTATGTACACCAGGAAGAAATTACACTACTAAACATATATGCACCCAAAAAGGGGCCAGCAAAATATATAAAACAGCTGCTAAGAGACCTCAAAGAAGGCATTAACAGTAGCACAATAATAGTTGGAGACTTCAACACTGCTCTATCAACGATGGATAGATCAACAAGACTGAAACTCACCAAGGAAATATTGGCCCTGAAGGAAGAAATGGAAGAAAGAGAGCTAGTGGATATATACAGTGTATTTCATGCCAAAAAAAGCTAAATACACATTTTTCTCTAGTGCACATGGAACATTCTCCAAGATAGACCACATGCTGAGCTACAAAGCATACCTCAATAAAATAAAAAAGATAGAAATTGTGTCAGCTATCTTTTCAGACCATAATGCACTGAAAATGGAAGTTAACCGTACACAGAAACAGGGAGTCAAACCAAACACCTGGAAACTGAACAGCTCACTCCTGAACAACAAATGGGTCATAGAAGAAATCAAACAGGAAATCCAAAGATTTCTGGAAACAAATGAAAATGAAGACACCAACTATAAGAACTTGTGGGACACGGCAAAAGTCGTGTTAAGAGGGAAGTTTATAGCTCTGCAAGCATACATCAGGAAACAAGAAAGGGCCCACATAAATAACCTGACTACACAGCTGAAGACATTACAAAAAGACCAACAAAAGGAGCCCAACCCAGGCAGAAAAAAAGGAAATAATAAAACTTAGAGAGGAAATCAATGAGTTGGAAACCAAAAAAAACAATCCAAAAGATTAATGAAACCAAGAGCTGTTTTTTTTAAAAAATTAAACAAGATTGACAAACGATTGGCAAGACTTGTAAGGACAGGGAAAAGAGAGAACCCAAATAAACAGAATCAGAAATAAAAAGGGTGACATCACAACAGAAACCACAGAAATCCAAAAGATCATCAGAGATTACTTTGAGAGCCTGTATGCCGTGAAACATGAGAATCTAGAAGAAATGGATCAATACCTGAAGTCCTATAACCTCCCACGGCTGAAACAAGAAGACCTCCAATACCTGAATAAGCCTATCACCATTGAAGTAATAGAAACAGTAATTAAAAGTCTGCCCAAACACAAAAGCCCAGGTCCAGACGGATTCACTAGTGAACTCTACCATACCTTTAAGGAGGACCTACTGCCAGTCCTTTTCAAGCTCTTCCAGGAAATAGAAGAAACAGAAACACTCCCAAACAGCTTCTATGAGGCACATATCACCCTGATACCCAAAGCAGGGAGAGACAACACAAAGAAAGAAAACTACAGACCAATATCCCTGATGAACACGGATGCTAAGATCTTCAACACAATACTAGCAAACAGAATCCAAAGACTCATCAAGAGGATTATACATCATGACCAAGTAGGATTCATCCCAGGAATGCAAGGATGGGTCAACAGTCGCAAGTCAATCAACATAATACATCATATCAATAAAAGAAAAAATAAAAACCATATGATCCTATCAATAGACGCAGAGAAAGCATTTGACAAGATCCAGCACCCGTTCATGATTAAAACCCTCCAGAAAATGGGAATTGAAGGGACTTTCCTCAAGATAGTTACAGCCATCTACCAAAAGCCCACAGCGAGCATCATTCTCAATGTGGAAAATTTGAAAGCCTTCCCCCTGAGATCAGGGACAAGACAAGGTTGCCCACTCTCACCTCTCTTATTCAATATAGTACTGGAAGTACTTGCCATAGCAATCAGAGAAGAAAAAGGACATCAAGGGCATCCAGATAGGCAAGGAAGAAGTCAAGCTATCATTATTTGCAGATGAC
Source organism: Cryptotis parvus (assembly GCA_021461705.1). Classification (NCBI taxonomy): domain Eukaryota; kingdom Metazoa; phylum Chordata; class Mammalia; order Eulipotyphla; family Soricidae; genus Cryptotis; species Cryptotis parvus. The sequence goes on along the minus strand of JAJIBD010021865.1, from coordinate 110,929 downwards.
ATGATATTATACCTAGGGGAACCCTAACCTCTCTACCAACAAACTCCTAGAAAAATAAATGCATATAGTAGAGTGGCAGGATACAAAATGAACACCCAAAAGTCGGTGGCTTTCCTATATACAAATTACAAAAGAGAAGAAAGGGATATTAAGGAAACAATTCCATTCACAATTGTGCCACAGAAAATCAAATACCTAGGAATCAGCCTACCCAAGTGTGTAAAGGACCTGTACAAAGAAAACTACAAGACACTGCTCCAAGAGATAAAAGAAGACACAAGGAAATGGAAACATATTCCCTGCTCATGGATGGGGAGAATCAACATTGTCAAGATGGTAATACTCCCTAGAGCTCTGTACAGATTCAATGCAGTCCCTATAAGGATACCCATGACATTCTTCAAAGAAATTGACCAAATACTCCTGAAATTTGTATGGAACAATGAACCCCCAAGGATAGCTAAAGCAATCCTCGGGAAAAAGAAGATGGGAGGCATCACCTTTCCCAACTTCAAACTGTACTACAAGGCAGTAGTAATTAAAACAGCATGGTATTGGAATAAAAACAGACCTGTGGACCTATGGAATAGAATTGAGTATCCTGACACCCAACCTCAAACATTTGATCATGTAATCTTTGATAAAGGTGCAACGAGTCTAAAATGGAGTTAGGACAGCCTCTTCAACAAGTGGTATTGGGAAAACTGGCAGCGACATTTAAAAAAATGAATTTGGACCTGTGTCTAACACCATGCACAAAAATCAGATCAAAATGGATTAAAGATCTCAATATCAGACTTGAATCCATAAAGTACTTTGAAGAAAATATAGGAAAAACCCTCCACGACATTGAAGCTAAAGGCATCTTCAAAGGTGAAACATCACTGACAAAGCAACTAGAAGAAAAGATAAACATATGGGACTACATGAGACTAAAAAGCTTCTGCACCTCAAAAGAAACAGTGACTAAGATACAAAAGCAGTCCACAGAATGGGAAAGAATATTCACCCAATACCCATCTGATAAGGGGTTAATATCCAGGATATATCAGGCACTGGTAGAACTTTTTACAAGAAGAAAACAAACAACCCCATCAAAAAATGGGGAGAAGAAATGAACAGAAACTTCAGCAAGGAAGCAATTCGAATGGCCAAAAAACATATGAAAAAATGCTCATCATCACTAATCATCAGAGAGATGCAAATCAAAACAGCAATGAGATATCATTTTATACCACAGAGACTGGTACATATTCAAAAGAGCAAGAACAACAAGTGCTGGTGTGGATGTGGGGAAAAGGGGGACACTAATCCGTTGTTGGTGGGAATGCCGGCTGGTACAGACTTTCTGGAAAGCAATATGGACATTCCTCCAAAGACTAGAAATTGAACTCCCATTTGACCCAGCCATACCATGCCTGGGATTCTACTCTGGGAAACCAAAAATGCACAGCGGAAACACCATCCCTACTTTTATGTTCATAGCAGCATTATTCACAATAGCCAGAATCTGGAAGCAACCAGAGTGCCCGTAAATCGATGACTGGATAAAGAAGCTTTGTTACATGTACACAATGGAATACTATGCAGCTGTTAGGAAAAATGAAGTTATAAAATTTGCCTATAAATGGATGGACATGGAGATTATGTTGAGCGAAATTAGCCAGAAGGAGAGAGACAGACAGAATGACTGCATTTATCTGCATAACATAAATATATATATGTACATATATAAGATATCAATATCTAAGGTCAAGTGAAACATATATCAGGAGGTCTTGTCAAAGGTGGAAATTATCACAAACGTGTGGGAGTCAGAGGCTAGGTAAGACAGAAAATGGAACAGGGTGCTAACAATTGTCGAGGGTACTAATGCCAACCTAGAACTGAGCATTAAATAGAGGCAAAAAGATACACATGACAACCCTTTAATGTATGTTCTGTAATCCATAGTCTGGGGGGAAGGAAAAGAGAAAAAGAGAGAAACGGAAAGAAATAAAGAACCTGCCATGGAGCAGGGCTGGGGTAGAGGGGAGGGAACCGGGGACGTTGGTGGTGGGAGATGGGCACTGGTGGAGGGACGGGTGCTGGAACACTGTATGACCAAAACCCAAATATGAACTTTTTAATTGTATATCTTTGTAATTGTAAAAATAAAAAATTAAAAAAAATAAGAAGAACATATGAAGAGTCATTATGTGCTATGCTTCATGCATTTGTTTCCTGGTGACTTTTCATACTTAATCCTGAGGACTTACAAGATGTTTATCAATAAATCTATTTTACAGATGTTTAAAGTCGAGTTAAGTGAACCGCTGACAATGCTGATCATTGTGCCCTTGCTCTCATATCAGATGACTCAAAAATAAATTTCCAGCAGCAAAGTGTTTATTTAAGGTCTGATTTCAGTCTCAAATGTATCATCCTTCCCACATTCAAGGAACTATGTTTCTATCACTGGCCATCACCTGGCAAGGAGCTTGACTAGGTATCAGACAGTCCCATACTTTTCCACTCATTTCTCCACACCTTGTGATTGCCAGTGGCCACAAGTCAGGAGGGGTTTGAGGTAGAAAGCCATGGATGACTCAGTCCTCTGGACAGACCACAGGGACAGTCTTGCCTGAGGACTTTCCTGAACAGGTGAGGGAGGTTTGGGCAAGACTCCTGGGCTTTTTCTTGAGAAATCGTTGGAGAACAGAGATTTTATTGAACAATTGGTGATAAGCTCAAAATGTGAGCTAAAAAGGTCCTCAGTTTAATAGCTCACAAGATGGATAATACGTATTATACAGATAGTAACTCACCACTGATTTACTGTCCTGTAAGCTAGTGTTCTCTGCACAAAAGGGGAGAAGGCAAGAGAAGAAATTGCCTTTTCTTTCCTCTTTTATTTTTGTCCCAAAACTTCTACTGCAGATGTTTGCAGTCGACACTCTGCTTTTTCTTCTCTGTGGGTGCAGAAGAATAACCCACATAATCACGTTTCCATTCTAATTACCTCTCTATTACTTAATTAAAAGATCGGATTCTAACAAATCAGCCAGCTTTAGCTGGCATCAGCATCAGAACAGGGGGAGCTGGGCTGTACTTGATGCAGTCAAGGCCTCCTTACCCTTGAAGTCTCTCAACTGAATGAAGTCATAAATCTCAAGCAACTTATTTTCCCCTGTCTCTAAATGATTTGAATATGTTAGAAAATATCTGATCTACAGTTCAGTAGCAGCCTTGAGAATCTCAATCACTATCTCTGCATAACAAACCACCCCAAAGCTTTAGGCGACAAAGGCTACCTATTCTTTCTCACAAATTGAGGGGTGGGGTTGGCATTTCTGCAGATCTGGGCAGGGTTTGTTCATGCATCTTGCTGGTCAGCTGGGGAGCACGGGGCTAAGTCAACTTTGCCCTTCCTTAGTTGGGCTCCCAACACTGTGCTGGCTGCCTGAGCTCATTTGCATTATGGTTGTAGGTTTTAAGAGCATCATGTACAGCAGCTTTTGAAGCCTCTGCTTATGTTTTCAAGTCCACTTGTGTTCTGTTGGTGAAAGCTTGCTACATGGTTGAACCAAATGTCAGTCAAATGTGGCCTCCCTCTCTCACTCCACAGAAAAACAAGCTTAAGGGTATGGGTGCAACGAAGACATTCAGGCACTTTCATCTCAATCTTCCAGCCTGTCCGCAATGCCAAGATGCAGGGCTGGAGTGCCAGGACAGTGGGTTTGGCACTGGCGCATGCTGACCCAGGTTCCATCCCCAGCTTCCCATATGGTCCCCTGAGCAACTCCAGGTGTAATTTCTGAGTGCAGAGCCATAGTAACCCCTGAGCATCATCAGGTATGACCAAAAAAGTCAAAAAACTGAAACAAAAATGCAAATATGCCCAGAAATATAAAGACTTGCATCTTTCTCCCAAGAAACAGACACTTTTCTCCTTCTAGCTCAGTGCTTGCTTAAAATGGTGTCTTGGACATTGTGTGTGTGCGTGTGTGTGTGTGCTCATGTGTGTGTGTGTGTGTGTGTGTGTGTGTGCCGCCCATGTGTTTATTAAATAATCTTGTAAAACATGAAATGGTTGGGGGTAAGATTTTTTTTCATCATCTTTCTTTGGTTGCAATAATACATACCTGCTTAAACTGACTTCAGCAAAAGAGTGAGATCCTAAATTGTTTCATTGAACATGGCGGAGAAATAGAAATGAGTTTTTTGAGGAAAGAAAATTGGGAACTGGGAGCTATGAGGAGTAAAATCCACTCCCATGTATCAGGGGCTACCCTTACTCTCCAGTAACTCTGGTGAGTTGGTGGTACCAGTGTCACACAGTACAAAATTTGAGTGCCTGGGAGTCATGAAAGGAACATTGCCCATAATAGGTGGCTATAGGAATCAGAGGTTTGTAAATTCAGAAAAATTCCATTCCTTCAGAGTGCAATAGACTGTCCTAGAATTTCTATCCCTTAGTCAATCTAAAACTCCATTAGATACCATAATAAAGGGATTTTGCTGATGAATTTAAGTCTTTGATCTGTTAACTTTACCATATGACGAACAGGTGGGTGGGCCTGACCAAAGCAGTATTTTCTTTGTTTCTCTTTGGCAGCAGAAAAAGTGAATGCTAAGATATACTACACCAGGAGATTTACATGCTTGGCTTTAGAGACGGAGAGGGTCATGTGACAAGTCATGTATGTAGTTCCTGGAAGCTGAGAACTGCTCCTGGGTAACAGCCAGAATTGGAGCCCTTTGTTTTCCAACAGGAAGAACTGAATTCTGCCAACAACCTGAATAGGCTTGGAGCACATCCCTTTCCAGAGCCTCCATCTGGTGGACACCTTGATTGTAGTCTTAAGATACTCTAATCAGAGAGTCCAGATGAGCCTTTCTGGACACTGACCTAAAGGAAACCCCAGGAGAATGAACGGAAGCGGTTTTAAACTGCTAACATTGTGACAGTTAAACAATAGAAGGAGAATCCACAGGGTGATTACTATTTCCGTTTTTTTTTTTTTAGAAAAGCTTAATGCCCTAAGAAACGGCCTACATGAAGTTTTCGTTGTATTTTGCTCTAAATTTGTTGGTCGTGAAGTACTGAGATCTGAGGAACAAAAAATGCTCTGAAGGTGGGGAAAGACCATTATAATTAAAGAAGGGGGTGGAGGTGGGAGAGGAGAGAGAGAAAGAGAGGAGAGAGAGAGGGAGAAGAAGAGAGAGAGCACAGTTCTGAATTGAAAACAGATATACAGGCTTGTGGATTGCAATCAATCCTGTATGTTACACCTTCAAAGAGTCAAAGAAACAACGGCGTAGAACAACACTGAGAATATGAAGGAAGTGTTTGTGTGTGTGTGTGTGTGTATGTGTGTGTGTGCGTGCATGCGTGCACATGCACACGTATAGAAAGTTGGCAAAATAAGGGGTCAAAGATGGAAGTAAAAGAGGGAGCAATAGAGGTAGGGTGAAGGAAAAAGAGACACTATAAGGTATTAAAATGATTAAAAAAGACTTTAGAAAGCTTCTACATACTCCATCTCATGTTGAATTATACTGATACTATCAACCATTAAACTTTCTGAAGCATATGTGACCTCAAAGAAATAAAGATCATCGTGAATTGGCATGCCCTTCTAGCATATTTTTGTGATAGCTCCCATCCCCCAAGTTGTCTCTCCATAATATTCTCATCTTCACTCCTCATTCATCCTTTGACCTGTCTGGATGGCTTCCTCCCCAATCAATGCAATGCCACTCTTCTCAAACATCATGCCTTCCGTGTGGATATGGCAGATGAACTCTGCTCACACTGTTCCTAGCGGAGCTCTCAGAGTGATTAAACCCAGCTGACCACACTTCTATTTTGAAACAGTCTTCTTCGGTTGGTTCCTATGACAACATCCTCTCCTGATTTTCCTTCTAGTTTTCATTCTGCTTGATCTCCAAATCCATTGCAGGCTTGTCTTCCTGGAGCTGATTTCTAAATGCCAGCATTCCTCAGGGTTTCATTTTGGTCTCCTTCCTTTTATTACAGAGCTAAACTCTTTCCTTAGGTAATCTCATTTGCTCCAATTGCTATAATTACCCTGGCTATATAGAAGAGATGACTCGAGAACTTCTCAAAGTAGAGCACTGGGCTCAGAAAAAGGGGACAATGTTCCAATATTAACTTTCTATAAGCATATTGTAACTGACTTGGGCTATGTTATAAGCTTTGCTTTCTTAGCTGCAAAATGGATACTAGTAGTATGTTTGTTTGCCTTATGTTTTGTAGGAATATTGTGGAATGTAGGATAAGTGTATGTGGCAGGAGGAGGTTGTTACTGTTATTGTTGTAGCCAGAACAATGAAATAAATGATGGGGCACATCAAGGGAAAGAGTTGTGAGAAGACATGATGCTCTGAAAAAGGATAGAGAAGGGGAGATAGAGGGAGAGAGTACAATATGTTCAGAATGAATAAACAAATGAAAATGAGATTTGACAAAAGCTATGTGGACTGGAAGCTGAGAACACACTATAAAGTTTTTAATTCTTTAGCAAAGTTATCAATTCAAAACATGCTGAGAGTGATTATACTTCTCAGATGAAACAGTGGTTGAATAGAAACTTTGTCAAGGATCAGAACTGAATGGGGACAATGGACCAGGAGAACATCTCTAAATGGGTGGTTGCAAGGAAAGCAAGTAAGATTTAACCAGTTTTTTGCATTTTTCGAAATTTCTAGTGAATATTCAGCACTCCTGACTGAGAAATTGTCTTTCTATTAAAAAATCTTTCCTTGAGTAGCTATTACTAATAGGGATTAGACTACTAATAGAGTAGTTATTACTAATAGGGATTTGACTAGTGATAGAGTAGCTATTACTAATAGGGATTTGACTAGTGACAGAGGGAAGTACAGTGGAACGCGGTGGTGGTGGTTTTAGAGGTGGTGATTGTGCTCTAGAGTTCCTAGAAATTGGTGTCTGTCTCATTTGATCCTCATTTGATACTAATAGGAAGACAAATAGGACAGGCTATTTGGACATTTTTTTAAATGAAAGAATGGACCGAGCTCTGATGTTTACCACAAAGACAACAGTTAGCACTTGACCCTTTCTCTAAATTTACATATTCTGTTTTACTAGAAAACCTGTGTTTCTGGACTGTAGTGTGATTCCTTCTGGTAGCAGTCCTCATATTTTGGTGTTCACATTTACAGGCTAGCAGTCCTCATATTTTGGTGTTCACATTTACAGGCTATTAAAATGGTGTCTATTTATTTATTTATTTATTTATTATGTATTTATTTAATGATTAATTTTAAACACCGTGATTTACAAAATACAATTTTTTTCACAATACAGTTGCTGGAAAGATTCATCATTCAGCACCAATCCCACCACCAGTGTGCCCCACCACCAGAGATACACATTTCCCTCCCACCCTCCATTCCCCTCCCCATGCCTATTCATTTAGCCAGAATCAATTATGTTGATCCTTACAGCTCATATAAAGGGAACAGTAATGATAAGGTCATGCCTGTTTTTCTTTCTAGGCTGATGTGATAAGACAGATACACAGGGCAGAACTGCTACCAACTCTCCCTGTGCTTGGCTAATCATGAGGCGTCCGGGAGGGAAGGTGGGCTCTAGCCCTGGCCTGCTATCCCAATAGAGCCTTGCAAGAAGCCAGAGGAACCCCCCACATGATGAAGGCAGTCATTTTCAACATTCGACTCCACAGATCATCAGAGCTCCACCCGAGAGAAAAGCCGATCTCTTCCCCATTGCCCCCATTGCGCAGAGCAGCATCATGGCCCAGCCGTATCATCAGTAAATGCACAAACTGAGAGCCTATTACTGAGAATATCCCACCTGCATGGCAGAGCCTGGCAAGCTACCCATGTCGTATTTGATATGCCAAAAACAAGTAACAATTATAGACCTCATTCCCATGACCTGAAGGAATGGTTTGAGACACTTTGTCTTTCTGGAGTGAGCAGATGCCCTTGGACTACAATAGCACGTGATAGGACATATGGAAATGTAACTGGTGCCCACTCAAGTCAATCAATGAACAATGGGAAGACAAGTGAGTGACAAGATAAGGATGATGTGAGGGGGTCTGAGCAGTTTCTGTTCTTGGATTCACTTTCTAGGTTTCCAGAATACAGTGATTTTCTACTAACAATCCCAGACACACCATCACTACAGCTACTGACAACATTTATTCCACATTTATCTCAATGTCTATTCATAACTGAATAATCCATTCTATATTGGTTGTTGGAGCTAATTCTCTAAGTATGGTTTTTGAACATGGTATTAGACAAAAATTAATGGAGATCCTCAAATCTTCATTGTGCCATTTGAGTCTAATGTATAGGAAATTACCAAGGTGGTCCCCCAGACTACACCTCATGCCCACACACTTCGCTTCTAGAAAGTGTGATGTGATGGGATACCAGTTAGATGAATAGTGCCATAGGGGGTTACATGGGACCCCACCATGTACAGTCTGAGCTGGTCACAGTTCTGTGTGGGCCCCAGGCCTTGCCAGAGGGCGTTGAGTTGGGGGAGGGCACTCCAGCTTCAGCTCTCCAGGAAACTTGGTGGACTCAATCACCGAATCGTGCATACCTGGGCTTGAACTCAACTATTCTGTTGGGTGTGGCTCTGCAAAGCTGTGGATTCTGGACCTTGAAAGTGACTACGGTTGTGATGCATGAGGTTTTCCGAGGGTCTGGGGGTCTGACTTGGATAAGGTGAGGAATTTAGCCACTCTCATCCTTGTAATATTTCAGGATAGCCAGTTTAACCTTTCTCTTGGGAAAAGTGTAAGACTTTTTGTTGTTGTTAGTACCTCCAGGAAGTCTCAAAACAAGATAAAGCATAGTCTCTCTTTGGATGCTGTAGGGAGAAAAGAAAGTGTCAATCCTCAAGTTGTTTAAAGAAAAACAAAAAAAATCAATCTTTGCTGATCAGAAGGAATCCCTTCCTTATCCTGGATCTCACCTGTCCACTTTTTATTGTATCTGCAGGTTCGTCTTTGAGAGCGAGAGTCTTCCTTGCAAAGGTTTTTAATGGAAGTCTGCATCTTAGCAGCACTTCCACCACGTATGGCACAATTGAAAAAGTGTGTTTTTTTCTTACTATTAACTATATAACAATGACCAAATCACATATTTTCTCTGCACCTTCATTTCACTATTGATAAGGTATAGAGAATATTATTCTCATAGGATTGCTGTAAAATGAGTTAAATGGCGAGCATAATAAACCACACGGATGTTATTAGCTAATATTGTCTTGGGGCTCAGAGAAAGAAGACCCCGATTCATTCATTAGGAAGTATTAAAAGAAGGTCTGAGGAAAACTGGCATGTGAAGACAGGCCAAATACATCACGAGTTTACCTTTCTTGAAAACTTCCCACCCATATCACAGAAGGGTGTGACAGAAATGTGGACCAACGGGCCAGATGAATGAGAAGAAACAGCCTCTGAGGGCGAGTCTGTCCAGTTCCTGGGAAAGCAGGCAGAAATCATTCCTGCACATGCGTTTCTCTAGTGTTCTCTACTCGGGCTCCTGCTTACATTTCACATGGTGTCAAGGATGCCTGAGCAATACTAGAGAAGCTTCCTTGAGCAAGGGTCACAAAACCATGAACAGGGCTACATGTAGCAGTGTCTAAGCAGCATCTCTCTCCTTTGACTTCATCTTATCAAGAGCAGATCTGGGAAAGGTCATCCCAGGACCCCAGGAAGGAACATGCCTGTGTAACTGAGGCTGGGCTCTTGTTTTAGATTCACAGTTCTCAGAACAACCCTCTCTCTCTTTCTCACTCTCATGATGGTTCTTGAACAGATCAGGTGCTACTCCGTTAAACAAAACCAAACACACTTACTCTCTCCACATGCTATTAAACACAACTACATTAAAATAATGTGTAGGTTGAGACAAGTACGTATCACCACAAGATAATTGGGAGTTAAGTCACTGTGACAAGCTGAATAACTAAATTAACCCTATTAGAACCTGTTTTCATGGGGTCAAAGGCGTTTCAGTAGAAGAAATCAGGTGTAAAGAAACAGGTTTCAATTTTTAATACCTTGCACCACTTGCTAAAAAACACTGAAGAAGCAAACAATTAGACTTTGTTCAAGCAATAGGTGAAATAAGGTTATATGTATTCTATCTCTGATTTAAATTCCTGCTAGTTTATGAAGTAATTAACACTGGTTTTCTTTTATCCTGGAAAAGTGCTTTATGATGAATATTTCAGTATGTTGGATGTGGCTTGTTTTTAAAGTAAATTGAAATTATATAAATTTCAATGAAAACAATGTGATACCTATCGAGTTTGGATAATTGTGAGATAACAATTTAGTGTTGATGAGCTAATAAGTAAACAGGTTTCAATGTGGAGAGTATGTTTCTGAATGGGTACTTCATAGCTAGGGAATGACCCAAGTGACACAATGTAAAATGCACATTGCCCTTGTCACAGTTCCTGGTAAGGAAGAAAATGACCTAATATTTTATAGACATCTTGCTGTCTTCAAAATAAGCTAGAAGGATGTCTGGACCATGTGATCATGGTGCAGGAGCGGTACCATAGTGTCTGTTCATGGTTCCTACTTTCTTCAGTATTTTCAAGAATAAATATACTGAGTAATAAAGATGCTCAGGCTCAAGTCAGAAGGTAGAAAAGTTAATGGGAAAGAGAAAGAAAAACTTCCCAAATGAATTTACTAAAGAACTAAGTGAATGATGGCTCAGTTTGTGGGGTTTTTATAGGAACCTCGGTCTTTGTTATGAGAATGCAGGAAGTTAAAGAGTATGTATGTGTGTGTGTGTGTGTGTGTGTGTGTGTGTGTGTGTGTGTTTGTGTGTATAGATGCTTTTAAATGAAAATTGGGCCCTTTGCATTTCTTATTGGTTGACCAGAATGTTATAGAGAATGTAAGGATCAAAATGAGTGGTTTGGCCATTTGCCTTAGGTATTGCCCATTATCTTAGCCTCCTGGTGAGCCTAGTCTGGGGCAGAATTTTATGACATCAAGACAATTGTTAACTTCCCATTTATCAAAATGAGCCCAGGAATTCTCAGAAATATTAAAAAGGTAGAATAGGCCCAGTCAAAACCGGGACTGCTCATAACAGTTGTTAAGGGGAAATGAAGTGTCCTCTTCTATTTTTTGAGGAGTTATCTTCTTTCAATCAGATCATTTTGAAATGTTTTACTTTTATTCAGCACCTACTACTACTGTTGCTAGCAAAAAGTAGATCTTAGCATATTAATAAAATTTGTAATGTTTCTAAGTCAGAAGACATCTAAATTCTTACCCTAAGAATAAATGGTGGCCTAATAAAGGGAAATCATTAAAGTTACCATAGATAGCATTATAAAGGTATGAGAAGATAGTACTGAGGTTGAGGCACTGGCTTTGCATGTAACTGACCTTAGTTCGATTCCTGGTCCCTAAACAGAGGTAAAGGTCCGCCTAAGCACTGCCAGTTGTGGCCCATTCCCCTACTGTATTACATAATAATGCTGTAGAAAAAGATTTATATGGAACACAAAAATGTTGCTACTTTATCTGAAAATTGCTGCTTTCAAACAATATACATACCATATTCTTAACTCATATATGAAAACACATTCTAAACTATTAACATATAGGAATATTTGACTAAAGTTTACCAGTGGTGTTATTTTCTATTTTTCAAAGGACAAACATTAAAATGAAAATAACAGGAGGTAAAAAAATTGGACTGAAGTGACTAGTAAATTTCCAACATAGAATAGAAAATAAAATTAACAGTAGTCCAGAGAAGACCCAAGGAAAATAGAATTCTAAGTAACAGACATCTATTTGATGTAAGTAATCAGAACTGTTCAACAATAGTGTGTGTGGGGGCTTAGGACAGTTGGGGACTAATTAACAACTGATATTGAATCAGAAGCAAAGTGGGAGGTCTTCAATAGAAGCTTACCTCAGGGCTGGGACAATAGCAAACATAGACACTGGTGGAAGACAGGTGTTGAATGTGTTATATGTGTGTATATCTACGCATATGTGTGTATCTACGCATATGTGTGTGTATCTACGCATATGTGTGTATCTACGCATATGTGTGTATCTACGCATATGTGTGTATCTACGCATATGTGTGTATCTACGCATATGTGTGTATCTACGCATATGTGTGTATCTACGCATATGTTATGTTGTATATCTATGCATATGATTAATGGTATTGTAAGTTATGGTGTCTGATAGATCAGTGACCTCAGCTGGCACAGACGGAGAGACAAAGAAATAAAAGGGAAGGAATAGGAGTTTATTGGGGGTGCACTTCTGGGCGGACCCTGCCGGCCTCTGGTGAGGCTGGGGTAGAGTCACACCCTGGGAGAGAATGTGTTACTGTGCATGTTCTATTTTGTTTTATGGATCAAGTGTTCAGGTCTTAATCCTTGCTCTGTGCTCAGTTATCACTCTTGGCAGAGCTTAGTGGGACATATTCCATGCCTGGGATAGAAGCAGGGTTGTCTGCATGTGAGGTAAGCACTGCCATAATGGGCCATCTTTTGACCCATTATAAATATTCTTAGGGAGATTTTCAATCAGATGAGCTCCTTCCCTTTACTCTCCAGCTTTTACACTTCTCAAAGCCTCTTTCCTAAGACTAGTAGAAGGAAAGGTGGTTCTGTTTGATCATTTTGATCAGGTTTACTTTTGGCCAATTAAAATGCAGATTTAAAAAAAATGTCAGTTGGAAACCAGGGAAATGGCTGAAGCATGCTTGCATTTGGGAACTCTGGGTCTATTTGAGCACTACCGGATAGGGCCTCAGAGCACTAAGCTGGGAGTAGTACCTGAACACACACACGTCAGAAATCAATTCAGGATAGCAGACTAAGTAGATATTATTAAAGTTCTAAGCTTTGACAGGACAATACAGAAATTAATTTTGATTCCAAGTTTGGAGCTAATTTTCAATAATTCAAAGGGGCATTGATTGACCTCATGGACAAAAGTCCTTGTCTTGAAGCATAAGGCCAAGAGATAGATTCCAGGCCCTGCCCCCCATGCTCCTTGAGTAGTGCTTGTAGCTCTGCTGTTTGGGGCCTCAGGTGCTGCCGATTCTGATCTGTGCAAACACCACAAACGAAGTGTGACATTCTTGGTGAGCATAAACACCAGAAAGCATATGAGCACCACAGTCAGTGCAATCCAGGAACACCAGAGTCAAGTGTGTAAGCAACACAAACTCTCTGTAGTCACTGAAATGAAATAACAAAAGCAAAAGAGGGGACAGGTAGGTGAATTAAAAGGAAAAATAACATTGATTAGATTCACAATATGAACACAAATGCTACGCAAAGCTATTAAGTCTTTGTTCACTGATCATCATCTGTATTTGTTAAATATTGAGGATAGTATATGAACTATGGCTCTATTCTGTGCAAACACCTTGTTTCTAGTTTGCAGTAACTGGATATTGGATGATATTTGACGTTCTTCTGAGTTTCACCTAATGGTAGAAAGATGTATGAAATACATGTGCTATGTATCTAGGTGCTATATAAACTCGGTTGAAGTAGATCCGAAAACATGCCCAAGAATGAATCTAGATATGTTTGATATACATATATATCTGGTCAACTTTTGTTGAATCATTAAAGTGTGGAAAATGTCCATTTACTTTTTATAAAAACTTTGAAGTTTTATAAAATGTTCACCAATTTGTAAAAGACCACAAAGTGCTACTGAGGTGCTCATTTCAACCCACCTATCAAGCATTCATTTGGATCACCGATTTCTTGAGATACCCACCTCTCACAAAAGATTATAAAGAAAGATGATGAAGATTACAAAACTATCCCAAAGCATGTCTTTCATGGTAAGTGAAGCAATGCTTTCAGGGAAGACTGCTGAAACATCACATCGCTCCCATTGCCAAGAACTCCTGGAAAATCCTGAGGTAAGCCAATTAGAGAGAAGACATTTGGGATGCTTCATCAAGTCTGCAAGTTCCTTCAAGCAATATCCCATTCCATTAGCTATTCAATGGAAGGGATAAGAGAGTGGGGTGCAACGCTGACCAACAAAACAGAAGGTCATTCTAAGTAGGACTCCTTGCCTACTGCTCATTGCAAAGAGCAGTTGTTAATACATTTCCAACTTCAAAAACTGGTCCATCAGCAAGTTTCCAAGACAAGGAACTAGAATGTACTTTTCCTATCTGCCCTCCAAAATGCATGGTCTCAGAATAGCGTGGTTACTAAGCAAGAGACATGGCACAGTGCCCGCGGTCCTTCAAGCTTCACTTAGACTCACCACATTAATCTGTGTGCTTCCTGCTATGCTTTGGAGCTTTGGACCTCAGACAGTCCAAAGACATAGACAATAAGGGACACAAAGAGGAAAGTATATACCAAATACAGTAGAACAATGTGATCTGTGCTTGTTAGGAATTAAAGAAAGCTGTAGGCTTTAGAGAAGAAAAGAAACTCAAAGAGGTGGTCTTACAGCACCATCTCCACAGATATCCAGAGACAGAATGATGAAAACAGTAATGAGCATGATAAAGGCGAAAAGCCGCAGGAGTATCAGACTGATCTATTCCATGACACAGATATCTATATAAAGACTTTCAGCTAATAGCTGAATGCTGAGTTCTTTTCTTTACTTGACTACAACCCAGGAATGGACATTAGTACATATTTGACATGAAGACCCTCTTTGGGTACTATTTTCCTGTTGCTTAGTCATGTAGCTCACAGTAGAACTGATTTCAACTAAGGGGCTGGTACTAATTGTTAGTTTCCAATTACTACTTGTTCAAGGTTTATCAAGTATTGTGAATTTAATTAAGGTCCTAAGATGCAAACTGCAATGTCTTTAGCAGACACATTCCAATGGGGATAATTTGATGAGCCAGTTGCTGTTGTATTGTAATTGAGAACCAAAGAGATTCACATATGAATAATAAATTAAGATGTGCAATAGTGGCTGGGATTTATACATGGAATGTTAGTAGCCTCGATGGCCCCCATAAAAAGGAATAAGATCATTTGTTATTTAAAGGATCGTAAGATAATTGCATTTCATAATCTTGAACATGCTTGAGGCATAGACAGTCATAGGTAAGGGTAGACCTCCTTTATTCCATTTATAAGAAGAACCACAGGAGTTAGCACAGCTTTGTAACAAAGCCCTAAATTCCAGAGTGACTTGCTGTTCTACCTCCCAAATCCCAAAGGGCCACTGGTGCTGGGCTGGGCTTGGTAAAATGTTTTATTTCCCTCCCAAATTTAACATAGACACCAACTCCTCCATTTTAGAACTAGTTAAAGTAAATGGTTTTCCAATTTTCTGGGACAGATTGTCACAAGTGGCTGAACAGGGAGATCCAAAGGTCTGGAATGGGCAGAACCAGAGATCTGACAAGGTGGCAGGGAAAAGACCTAATTCTTGGTATTTCTTACATATATCATGTTTCATTTTACAGGGAATAAAAATTTTAAACATTGAGCTATATACAGATGAAGGAGTTAGTAGTGAAAATAGAAATCTCTCAATTATCTACAGAAACAAAGGGATAATTCAAAATTGCCAAAATAGCCAGTTACCCAACATTATATGCATTGGTATTTAGAAGGTACAGTCAGCATCATGTTTATGTGGCTAATCATGATTCCCTTCGGCTGCTATAAGAATTAAAGGATAGCCTGGCTTCTCCTTGCACACAAACTAACAGCAGGAGGAGTAAGCTGAGAAATACATTTGAGGATTCTACCCTGAGATTAAAATTTGGTTGTGGATAAGCTCCTCTGTACGTAATGAAGAAATGACTGCCATATCTTACATACCTATTACATTATTTCATTGATTTTATAGCAATAAGAACATCTGCGGACACATGCACAAACCTTCACATAGAGCCACGAAACATTTATGCAATCATTATCATGCAGTCTACAGATGTTTTCCTTACCCAAGTCTAGCCGGGCACAGCAGAGGCCTATAGCGAGATAGGTGAGGAAATTGGGAAACAACTCCTCCAGGTTAGTAATTAGAACAACAGGAGCAAATCAGAAGGCTGATTGTTGCTTTTAAATGGAAATTCAGTCAGGCCCCCAACATGCCACAAATTTTAACCATATAATGTTGAAAAGGCCAAGTGATTAAACTTGTAGATGTGTAACTGTGTTTGTTGAATTGATTTGATGAGATTCCAGGAAATATTACTGTTGTGTAGGAAGATAATATAATCACTTTTGAAATGTTATTGAAATGATCAATTATGAATCATTTCAAGTATGTGGAAAAGTACGAAAATAGCCCCATATCTGCCTCTGAGAATTAAAATAGTTTTGATATGTTTTATCCAACTTCTATTTAAAAACTAAAGCAATAGCTATGCCTGAGGTTGATTACAAAAAGCCACAGGAGTAAAAATTTTCACTACTCCCTTTAGACATCCTTTCCCAATGAGAGTTTGTATTTTCTTCTACCAAGGGTAAAGTATTTTTACGTATCTCTTGAATCTGGGTAGCCCTGAGACTTGCTTTAGTCAATTGTGGGGAAACACTGAGGCACCCTGCACAAAATCTAGGAGAAGGATCAGGTATCCTCTTCTTTCCCAGGGGATCAGTGGCCAGCGGATGAAGAAAGATGCAAGAATCCAAATAAGTTTCAAAATGCTTTACTTAACACAAGTTCTGGCATACAAATAAGCAATAGGAAAAACCCTGAATATAGGGTTCCCGGTGGGCTGTGACCACATGTAGGCCAAGATGGCTGCCACCAAGCGTTAAGGC
Source organism: Cryptotis parvus (assembly GCA_021461705.1). NCBI lineage: Eukaryota > Metazoa > Chordata > Mammalia > Eulipotyphla > Soricidae > Cryptotis > Cryptotis parvus. Next base: position 94,125 of record JAJIBD010021865.1, on the reverse strand, counting down.
CCTGCAGAGAGTAGGCAGCCAATGGTGCCAGCAGAAAGGGGGGAAAAAGGAAAGAGAGTGAGGAAGCAGGCTAGTTTTATATCCCTGCAACCCAGACCTCCCTCTTCAATGGAAAACCATAGGGTCAAATTCCCTCAGGTAATTTCTCCCAGGACCTCACCTAGTCCCTTTGAGATGTTAATGTTGCCAAGCTAGGATCAGCCTTGGAAGTGCCCCTGAAGTGGAGGAGGGGCTTCTGAGATGAACTGTATCTCAGAATACAAAGACATGCATCTATACCAAAGAATATTCTATAGCCAGTTAAATATTTCTCCAAGCCTTCACAAAAGTCTCATCTTTACTTCAGGGTTGTTCTGTATATAAGCCTTTGAGTTATCAGAGAGCCATGCTTGCCTGCTTGGAGGCAAACAACATTTCTCTCTGGTCTAATTACTTAGAGATCCAACATGGCCAGGCAGATATACCAGTAAGCTCTAGCTAGTCCCATGATGATTGTGGCAGTATGAGAGAATATTTATACCAGCCAGTATAGAATACATGGTCAGATGAACTGCCACATTCAAACTGTTGTCCTCCTATCTACAAAGTGGCCTGCAGGAGGCAACTCCAGGTCAGATGCAGAGGCTCTGGGCAGCAGTGTACTGCAAGAGTCAATGTATTGTGACTGTGATTGGATTTGGGCAATGTATAAACATTAAGACGAACCCTACCAACCTAGCATGTGAATAGGGTAAACAGGACTGGGCTAACCTGCTGAAAAAGACATTTCAGTGCCTTCCATCACTCGAGACATTCAACTCTCAACCGTTTTGCTAACAGAATGCAAATGCAAGAAACCAAACAAAGTCAAAGACTGGATTCAGCCCTATTAATACACATAATAATGCACAATTAGAAATGGTTATGTTGAAGTGGTTTGTTATCCTACTCAGGGTGGCTGAGATAATCATTGAACATAAATTTTCAAAATTCTACTTCCTCTCTACCTCTTTGCCTCCCTGCCTCCCGAGAATTTTACATTGCTCTGAAACTAGAATCTACCCTTCTAATCAATGTAAATCATTGTTATAGTTATATAAAAAACTCAACATTAAACATTTTATTAATCATTTTATGAATTTCATTTAAAGAAAACACAAATCATACGCTAATTTACATACCTTTTCACCCTTGCTGTTCCCATTCAAACTTGTTTTGATAAATATCTATATTGATATTTATCAATATAGAAGTCATTCATTTTAACTGCTATTTTTATTGTTGATGAATATACCACAGTTGAGATCTGCCAGACTTGTGACTGGAGTGGATGTGGAGAGGATTAGAGAATGATACATTGAAATAGAAATAAAATTATGATGTTGCTATATTATTCTTTTGCCACATATTTTTTGCTACATTTGATTTTATAATAGAGAAATAGAATAAAGAACACAGATAAACTCAAATACAAACCTTTCATCAATAATACTAAAGGCATTTGAGACCAATGGGGACAGGATGTTTATTCAGTAAATAGTGCTAGAACTCCTAACATGGAAAACAAATTAAATTGTATCCTTAAAACAGACATGAAAATAAATATCATCGGAACTAAAGTATTACTGTATCACTGTCTTCCCGTTCATCATTGATTTGGATTTGCTCGAGCGGGCACCAGTAACATCTCCATATGTCCTGTCTCATGCTAGTAGAGCCCAAGGGCATCTGCTTGCTCCAGGTACATAAAGAGCCTCAAATCATTCCATCAGGTCATGGGAATGAGGTCTATAATTGTTAGTGAACTAAATATAATTGTTAGTGAACTATAATTGTTTCTGAACTAAAGTACTGAGCACAAAATGCATAGGATTAAAAGGTGGCTTTGAAAGGTGGTTGGCCGGGCAGTTGCGCAAAAGTGAAGAGTGGCAGGCCCCAGGCAGGCAGGCCCTGGAGATACTGCAGCCATGCATTAGGGAAAGAAACCAAAACTACAACTGCAAGAATTCCACATGTCCCCCTCAGGTAACCTCCCTGGGGAGAGGCTGCCCAGGGCAGGTGGCCACTATTAACACAAAAAGCAGGAAATTCAATACCAAGAGGAAGGTAACATCTTCAAAGAGAGAAGAACACTATCTGCTGAGCATCTCCAGAGTCCTACCTGACAGTGAGGAAGAAACAGTGCCCCAGTAGAATCCACCCTCGGAATACCACAGCACCATGAGGAAACAACACAGATCCCCAGCTCAAAGAATGGATGAAGAAAACAACCCTGACGACTCAAAAAAGAATATACACATACATAATCTCTCTGACAAAGAATTCAGAGAAGTAATTGTGAGGATGTTTAATGAGCGCAGTAACAAAATGGAATGAGTGACCAATAAAATACAGCAGGACATAAGTGAAGCAGTGGAAAGGGCAGTCAATAACTTATGGGTGGAAATGAGAGCAGAAATGAGAATACAAATAGAAATATCAATAAAAATATCAGTAGATAAAATGTAAAATGCAATAGGTGCTCTCAAAAGTAGTGGAAGACAGAATCAGGGAGAATGGGGATGAGGTGCAGAAAGCACTCAGGGAAATGCAACAGATGAAAAAAAAGACTGAAAAATGGATCAGCGGCAGAACAGAGAACATTGGTATGAATCCAAGAGGAACAACATAAGAATCAGAGTTCCAGAAGGACAGGAAGACAATCCCAAAGAAACAGGTTGTTAAAAACATCCTGTGGAAAAGTTAACAGAGTTAAAGAACACAGGCATCCAGATCAAGAAGCCCGAAGGATACCAGCAAAAAAGAGACCCCAATAAGAAGACTCCAAGACACATCTTAGTCAGAATAATGGATGATTATATATATAGAGAGAGACATAATTCTTCAAGCTGTCAGGTGGAAGAAGGAAGCTTTATACAAAGGAGCATGTATTCAACTTTCAGCAGACCTATCAGAAGAGACCCTCTAAAGCCCAAAAGCAGTGTTGGGATATAGTGAAGTAACTCAATAAAATGAAGGCCTCACTAAGAATTTTTTACATGACTAGACTCTCATTCAGATTTGAAGGACAGATACATAGCTTCTTGAAAAACAACAGCTCAGGAACTTAATAAATTCAAAACCATCCTTAAAAGAAGCACTGAGAAAGCTACTCTGAGACAAGACAAAACCCAAAAGAACAACAAACTTATATAGAAAGATGATACAAAATCCCATGGCAATAATATCTCTCGATGTCACTGGTCTAAATGCACCAGTTAAGAGACACAGAGTGGCAAAATGGAACAAAAAAATTGAACCCAACATTCTGCTGCCTTTAAGAAACACATCTGAGCAATCAGAGCAAAGACAGGCTCAAAATTAAAGGCTGGAAAACAATCTTCACTCAAACAACCCCTCCAAAAAGGCCAGGGTGGCAATATTAGTATTTGACAACATAGACTTCAGGCTAAAAAAGGTCAGAAGGGACAGTGAAGTTTTCTTAATGAAATGACACATATCAGGAAGAAATTACACTCCTAAACATATATGCACCCAATGAGGGGCCACAAAATACCTAAAACTGCTAATAGATTTCAAAGAAGACATTGATAGCAACGGGATTGTAGTTGGAGACTTTATCTGATAAAGCAGATAAACACTGCTTTATCAACTCTTGATAAAGACTGAAACTCCAGAGGAAATACTGGCCCTAAAGGAAGAAATAGAAGAGGGCTAGTAGATATATACAGGACATTTCATCCCCCAAAAGTTAAATATACATTTTTCTCCAGTGCACATGGAACATACTCCAAGATAGATAATATGCCACAAAACATACCTCCATAAAATCAAGAAGGAAATAGTGTCGACTCTTTTCAGACCATGATGCACTGAAAATAGAAGTCAATTGCATACAAAAATGGAAAGTCATCCCAAGCACCTGGAAACTAAACATCTCACTGCTTAACAAAACAGGTCATAAAAAGAAATCAAAGAGGAAATCCAAAAATTCCTGGAAACAAATGAGACTGAAGACACGAATTACCAAAACTTGTGGGATACAGCAAAAACAGTGTTAAGAGGAAAGTTCAGAGCTCTTCAAACATTCATCAGAAAAGAAAAGGCCATCATAAACAGTCTGACTTCATAGCTTAAGATCTTAGAAAGTGACAAGCAAAAGGAGTTCAACCCAGGCAGAAAGAAAGACATCATAAAACTTAGAGAGGAAATCAATGAGATGGAATCCAAAAAAAACATTCCAAAAGATCTTTGAAACCAAGAGCTGGTTCTTGGAAAAAATAAACAAGATTGACAAACCACTTTCAAGACTCACAATGAAAAGGAAAGAGATCCCAAATAAATAGAATCAGAAATGAAAAATGGAACATCACAACAGAAACCACAGAAATTCAAAGATCAGAGATTATTTTGAGAGTGTATGTCATGAAACAAGGGAACTTAGAAGAAATGGACAAATTCCTGAATTCCTATAGCCTCCCAAGGGTGCAACATGATTTGGAATACCTCAGTAAGCCTATCACTATCGAGGAGATGGAATCAATAATCAAAAGTGTGCCCAAACACAAAAGCCCAGGTGCAGATATATTTACCAGTGAATTCTACCAAACCTTTAAAGAGGACCTACTCCTGGTCCTTTTCAAGCTCTTCTGGGAAATTGAAGAAATGGAAACACTCCCAAATAGCTTCTACGAGGCACATAATACAAAGCAGACAGAGATGTCATCAAAAAAAGGAAAGTATAGACCAATCTCCCTGATGAACACAGGTACTAGGATCTTCAACAAAATACTAGAAAATAGAATCCAAAGAGACATAAAAAAGATATATACCACGACCAAGTAGGATTCATCCCAGGAATGTAGGATGTTTCAACTTCCACAAGTCAATCAACATAATACACCACATCAATGAGAGGAAAAGTCAGATCAAAACCGGTTAAAGATCAACATCAGACATGAATTTATAAGGTACATAGAAGAAAACATAGGAAAAATGCTCTACAACATTGTGTCAGAGGCCCTGGCCAGCAGCCTCCAGGCATGAATGAGAGAGACCTAGATCTTAATGGACTTCATCCCTATGAAAAAGGAGTGGGATGGACTTGGGAGAAACTCTGCCTTGCCACTGCTGAGAAAGGGAAAAGAGACACAGATTCAGTGGGGAGTTCTGGTTAGCAGTTCTTGTTTACTGAACACAGTTTAAGCCTTTTATGGGGGCCGCCATTTTCCACATTCGGACTTCCCTCTCAGCAGAACTCCACCCAGCACACCAGCCCCTCACAGCCTGGATCATCGACACCCATCCTACAGCAGTTTTTTTTTTTCTCAATCCGGCCCAGGTATGCTGATCCAGAGACTCTCAGACATGGGGCAGAGCTGCTCCTTGCTCTCCCTGTGCCCAGCCATTCATGAGGCAGTGGGAGGCATGGCGGGTTCTAGCCCTGGCCCATCAACCCAGCACAGCCTCACAACAAGCCTGATAACCACCCCCTCCACTCCATGGGGGCCACCATTTTCCACATTCGAACTTCCCTCTTGTCAGAACTTCACCTAGCAAACCAGCCCATCACAGCCTGGCTCGCACGGCCGCTTGCGGCATGTGCGGTTCATCAATAAATGCTTTATTTGGAGGTGACTACAAGAGTATGCCTCCCGCACGGCAAGCCTGATAAGCTGCTCGTGGTCGTATTTGATATGCCAAGTACCAGTAACAATTATATTAGGTCATTCTCATGACCTAATATAATAGTTTGAGGCTCTTTATGTTCCTGTAGCAAGCTGTGCCCGGCTCTACGCCAAGCTGATGCCCTTGGCTCTACTAGCATGAGACAGAACATATGGAGATATTACTGGTGCCCGCTCTAGCAAATAGATGATGAACGGGAAGATAGTGATAGTGATAGAGTGATAGATAGTTTAAGCCTTTTATACAATTTTTTGGGTGGAGGGGGTACAAGCACAAATCACATGGCATTTGCAAGTTCCTGGGCCATTGCAACAGATAACAATCATAGATCTAGCATTTGCAGGATACTGTGGTCAGAGGTCAGATGACCAGGCACATTCCACCTCTCCTTAGCTTGGATAAGCACAGATGTTTTGGGTGTAACCATATGGGCAGGGTCCATTTTTGGGTCCTGCCCTTAGAAATGGGCCCTACCCTTAGGGCCTTGTGGCAGGAAAGTACTGGGCCTCTATGGGGAAGTACTGGACCCTAAGTTTCGTGGCTCAGAACCCAACACATCGAAGCAAAAGGCTCTTCAAAGACAAAACACCACTGACAAAGCAAGTGGAAGCAAAGATAAACAAATGTGATTATATAAAACTGAAAAGCTTCTGCACCTCAAGAGAATCTGTGACCAAGACATAGACAGCCCACACTGGGAAAGAATATTCACCCAAAGTCCATCTGATAAGGGGTTAATATCCAGGATATATCAGGCACTGGTAGAACTTTCCCAGATGATAACAGCTAACCCCATCAGAAATGGGAAGAAATGAACAGAAACTTCCAAACAGAAATTTGAATGGCCAAAAGGTCTATGAAAAAGTGCTCTTCATCTTAAATCATCAGGGAGATGCAAATCAAAACAATAAGGTATCATCTCACACCAAAGACTGGCACACATCCAAAACAGCAAGAACAACTGGTACTGGTGGGGATGAGGGGAAAAAGGGACGCTCATCCACTGTTGGTGGGAGTACCGACTGGTCCAGCCCTTTTGGAAAACAATATAGACATTCCTTTGAAGACTAGATATTGAGCTCCCATTTGAACCCAGCAATACCACTCCTGGAAATATACCCTGGAGACCCAAAAACACATAACAGAAACACTATCAGCACATCTATATTCATTGCAGCTCTATTCATGATAGCCAGAATCTGGAAACAACCTAAGTGCCCGAGAGCAGAAGACTGGCTAAAGAAGCTGTGGTACATCTGCACAATGGAATACTATGCAGCTGTGAGAAAAGATAAAGTCATGAAATTTACATGCAAATGGATGGGCAGAGACTATCATGCAGAGTGAAATTAGTCAGAAGGAAAAGAACATTTATAGAACGACTGCATTCATTAATGGGATATATATATATATATATATATATTACCAGTGTTCTACTAATTGTGGGAAATTATACCACCAGAAAGAACTCAGCATTGAATATACACAAAGAGACATACATGATAAATCCTAAATGTCTGTAGGGCAAGCCACAATGTGTAAGAGAAGATAGAGAGAGAGATACAGAGATACAGAGACAGAGACAGAAGAGAGAAAGAGAGGAAAGAAAAAGTGCCTGCTATAGAGACAGGCTGGGAGTGGGTAGGAGGGAATGTGGGGACATTGGTGGTAGGAATGGGACACTGATGGATGGACAGATGCTGGAGCACTGTATGACTGAAACCCAATTTTGAACATCTTTGTAATTGTATATCTCATGGCAGTATAATAAAATAAAACATAAAACATTTGAAAGGGAACACGTCTATTCATCTTAATCGCAATTGCACTTCCTTTCAAATCCATCCTTCCATTGGCTTACCAAGGGTCTGAGCAATAGTTTTGGATTTAGTGCAAAGTTCAGCTGATCCCTACAAATGAAGTAATGATAATATCTAGACTGTCTTCACTCCTATTTCTGTCTACCTAAAGTTATCCATGAGTTTTCCTGAGTCCAAAAAGGCCTATTAAATTAATAGTATTTAAAATGATAGAGGAAATACAAACAGAATCCAACTGTACTTTGTAAATTAGCCGTATATATTCTTTGGTTTGTGTATGTATCCTGCTCTTAGATTCCAAGCTCTTGCTACCTCATCACTGTCATCCACCCCCTTAGTTCAGTTAACTCTTTTCAATACTACATATCTCACCATCACTGCTACACATTTGGGTTCATGTCGTAAATATCACTAGAGGAAAAAAAAAAAACAGAAATTTTACTAGATAAAGGAGTCTCAATTCTTTAGTTCTTTAGTTTTTGCATTTAGTAATTAGCTTGAGTATCCAGTAAGTGCCGATACTACTGGGTAAAGCAGTAACAGAAAAAAAAGGATCTCATCCCAGAATATCTATTGCTTTATTGTGTCCCTTCTATAAGTCCCATTTCAGGGCAAGATAAATTTCAGAAGTCATGAAATAAAATGTTTGTTCTAATACTTCATGACTGTGGGCCAACTTAGAATAATTTATGTAATAGTCTAAATTCTCCATTTTATTAAGAAATAGTAAAATTTCCTTTTTTTTTTGGTTTTGGAGCCACAGCTTGTGGTGTTCAGGGCTTAATCCTGACTGCTCAGGGATAATTCCTGGAAGACCAGGGGACCATATGGGGTGCCAGGTTTTAAACCCAGATCAACAGTGTGCAACACAAGTGTCCTACCTTCTGTACTCATCATTCTGGCACCTTAAAAATCTATTCTCATCTACTTTGAGATCTTTCTGTATCACAGAAATTCTCATTTTTGGATGGCATGACCATACTCCTATTTCACAAGAGTTGCATTCCTTTTGATTTAGGGATTATTTATCTGATGCAGCTCAAAAGGAAGAAAAACGATCCTAAATCTTTACCTACTATATTTTGGCCTTAAAACTAGTATGTCCTTGTTTATCTTGGTAGTCACTCACAGAAGCAGCAGCTTTCTCTTGGTGCTAACCTCAATTCTCTTTGATATCTTCCCAGGGGGATAAACCAGAGCATTATCTATATGTCTTTATTTTTGCATATCTTCCATGACAAGTTCTAAAGGATACTTTTAATTTGAGGAAGAAGCAGGGAATGTGTTACACAATGTTTGTAGGAGAGGTCTGCCGACAATAAGCTCGTTTCAAGAGGAGTTGGTTAGAGCTGGTACTGAAAGAGAAAAGGTTTGTTCTTGTGGAGTAGCAAAAGTTATTTGGGCAATGTGGATTTTGTCAAGATAGGTGCAGAATGTTAGGTTAAAGGCCTAGTGTGGGGGGGGGGTGGCACAGGTATGAGAATAACGTTTACTATGACCCCAATGGAACATGCTCAGTCCCATTTCATTCTTGTTTTCATTGTTTCATCTTCCATTTCTCTTCTAATGAAGAGTCTTTAAACCACTGTATGAAAAAAAACTCTTATTAACCGATAGTAAAAAGGACTGTTTTGAGGCATAATATTACTTAGGATTTTTAGGTCATGAATCGAGAGACTTAGTTTTGGACTATTTAATGGAACTCACCTACCTCTAAGGGGTTTTTGCATATACCCACACACATGCACAATCATAGCTTTACCTTGAGAAATTTTTTTTTTCTTTTTTGGGTCACACCCAGCAATGCTCAGGGTTTTCTCCTGACTCTGCACTCAGGAATTACTCCTGGCGGTGCTCAGAGGGATGAGCACCATATGGGCATGCCGGGGATCGAACCTGGGCCGGTGCAGGCCGGCCGTGTGCAAGGCAAACGCCCTACCGGCTGGGCTATCACTCCGGCCTCAACCTTGAGAAAATTTTTTTATTAAAGTAATTCTCACTGAGATAAGGGAAACTAGACACTCTGGTGGAAGGTGGGGTGTTGGAACATTCGATGCATCAAACCATATCATTACTGATATTATAAATCACGGCCTCAAGTAAAATTTTTTTTAAATATTTTATTAACGATGTGATTACAATAAAAGATGTTATGTTTGGGTTCCGTCATACAGTGTTCAGCACCCTCTCCACCGTGCCTTCCACAAATGTCCATCTCTCAGTGAGGAGCTTATTTTTTTTCTTTAATGTGGATATAAAATAGAGATTATCGTTATTTTTCCTATATTAATGTAGTTTAGGCTGGCTTATCACTGAAATTTAGCACTGTCCTCTGTCTTTAGTCGTGTGGTGTTATTTTAATTGAAAGATGCTTGTGAGCTGGTTCCAAGTGTTCCAACACGCCTCGAAAACCTCTCCATCTTCCTCCCTCCACCTCTGCGGTTCTTCATTTCTTCTATTCTCCAAAAAACTGAGTCTGACACTGTTATGGGGTGTGGAAGGTGGGCGGTCGGGCGGGCCGGGGGCCCGGGCCCCGCCATTTAAAAGATAAAAATAGGGCTGGAGAGATAGTATAGTGGGTAGGGCACCTCCTTACATGTATCTGACCCAGTTTGACCCTGGCCCCCAGCAGGCCACATGGTCCCAGTGATGTAGGCAGGCAGGCAATCAGACAGGGCCTCCCCTGTCCCCCAAGCATGGCACTGAATTCTTGCCCTAAGGCTGTCCAGAGTCACCTTTTGCAACCAGGAATCATACCCAAATGCTGGGTAAGGCAGGACTGACTTTCCTGCAAAGAGCAATTCCTCACTCCAGCCTGAGTTCATGAATCCCTGAGAAATCTTAGGTGGTGGGGATCAACTCCCGTGCCTACAAGTGGACATCTGATGTGGCTTGATGGCCACTTTGTGGGACTGGTGGGTTTCAGGCCCACACTGTGCAGGGGCTCATCAAAAACTTTATCAGTCCTTAGCCTGCCCAGCGGTCCCGGGTGGCAGAGGCAGCTGGGGAGAAAGTGAGCATTTATCCTACCTTCCTCACATAAGCCACCAGTGGGGCCCACCTCCATCACCAGGAGCCAGCCAGGAGTGACCCCTGAGCGCACTGTGTCAGGAGTAAGCCCTGAGCACTGCTGAGTGTGGTTCAAAATACAATAAACTAAAAATGACTGGAGACTGAATCACCAAAGTAATTATCACTTGCTAAGGCCATCAAAGACCTGAGCCTTTACTATTGCTAACTAGAGGAAAGAGTATTTCTCCACATCAGCACATCACATACTGCAGTGATACCTCAAGAGCCTGGCTGAGGATGTTATCAGAACGATCATAACAAGACTAACCCAAAGATGTTCCAGTTTGTCTGGGATTAAAGTCCTGGTTAAAGTCTGTTGTCATACCATTATTACTAAGAGTGCCTCACTCATTCACAAAAGATCATGAGTCAGATATTATGTGGTTACTGTGATGCATGTGGTGAGGATTTATGAATGCTATTGTAGGTAGATGTTTTTTGTGTCCCCTCAGGGATGGCCTCCAGGGATCCTCCTCCAAGTCCCACTCCTTCCTGGGATTAGACAACTCCCAAAGACTTTCAGAAACACTTGACATTCTCAGTCCACCCCAAGGATTCCACACTGCGCTCTCCAGAGCCCTCTGTGGAATCTGCAGCGTCTGCTCTGAACCGCTATTCTCTTTCTCCAGCTTCTGTTGCTGGTAGGAAACTCGACCCCCTCCCTCAGAGAAGGGTTCCTCAGGTGGCTGATGTGAAGTGAGGAGGAGAGAGGAAGCCTCAAGAAAACAATCCAACACTTCCCTCTCTACCCTCTTTTGTCACCTGGGGAAGTGCCGGGAAATTTAGCACTGATGAGCATCTGTGATGAGTCCCTGCATGTTGCAGAAACTCACATCCTGCCAACTATTCAGCTGCGCCTGAAGTCCACTTGTTTTGCGCAGCGTGGGAGCTGATTCCTGACACCAAGTTCCTGGGGACTGTAGAGAGAATTGCTCTTTGCAGGAAAGGAAAGTCAGCCCTAATCTCACCTGGCCTTTATGGGTCTGTTGTCTTTCCCGCACAGAGAAGAATTTCAGGAGGAAAGGAATAGTCAAATTGAATTTACTAACTTTTAAAATGGTCCAATAGTTTTTAAGTTTTTTTTCTCTCTTTTTTTTTTAGACCATAAAACCCAGAACAATGAAATCAGATGAAAACATATGTGCTGGGAAGGTCAATATGGGTAAGGGTATCTGCTTTGAGAAATGACTGCTGTGCTCTTCCAGGCATTGACTGACTGTTTATTTACTTCAGTAAAGCTACTTTTTATTAGAGTAAAACATGCCAATCAGTTTATTGGCCTTTTTCTTTAAATAGCTGTTCTGGAGGTAATCAATGAGTTTTAACAGCCTGGCTCAGTTATCAATGTACACAAGTAAGTTTATTGATTTGACAGATCCTTTTCTTCACTGAGCACCAATTATTGCACTCTGAGTTGGGCCACATTAGTCTGGAGATCCATGTAATCCTGCTTGTTAGCTAATGCATTCTAGTGATTGGCTCTAAGAAGCTTTATAATCACACTCTTGATTTGTGAGTTAACAATACTTTAAATTCCATTGAGAGCTTAGAAGCAGAATCTGCTTATAAGAGGTTAATCAAATAAGACAAGCAATATATCACATTTTTGGGAAGGCAAATGAAGGTAAATTGTACAAGGGTACATAAAACCCACACATTTGGTCTTCTACTGCAAACTAGTCTATTTCCAAAATAGAAAAAAAATCACCAATTTTGATACCCGTTGGTCTTTTAAAATGCAGACACTATGATTTCATAAACATTCCTAAAATTAGAAATCATTATAACTATTAAAAAGATATGTCTATTTCTGATTAAATGGAGAAATAAATCAAGACTTGGAATGTCATTAATATTATTAACCTAGGAACTAACCTAGCTGCTTAATTGAAAAAAACAACAATATAAAAAATGCAGTGAGGGCTTCAGTCAGGTACTGAAGTCAGAGTGAGAGAGAGGTCTGTGTGATGGCATGTTCTTATATCCCAGAGTTTAGGCCCTGGAGACATTTGACATTTCCTTGTCTGTTGTTTAAAAATAGAATTAAAAATGATTGCTAGAATTCAGACCCACACTCTTTTCCAGTGTGAATTCAGACCCACACTCTTCCAGTGTGAATTATTTCTTCTTTCACCATTTTTTTCCTTCCAGCTTTTATTCAACAAATAGTTATGTGTTCCTACAACATGCCAGACCACGAATCAGCCCCAGTGATGCAGCAGTGAATAATATAATGATGAAAATGAAAGTATTTACTCTTGATACCCAATTCTATCATTCACGGTTCTTTTCAAATAAAAGTCACTTGATTGCTGCTACAGGGAAATTATTAATGTCAAGAGTATTTGAATATCAATAATAATGGATGTTTGGGGACAAATTCTCAGCTTGGCTTACATTGATTATATTGTATAGTTTTAGATCTTATTTGTCCGAATTCAGGAATATTAAAATTCAACATTAATGAATAATGAAATAGCACCATAAACTTCAGGATGCCCAGAGAGAAATAGATTAAGTTAGTATAACATTTTATCAGGAGTAAAGTATGCTTAGTTTTGTTCTCTTAAATTAAGTTTCTTCACCAAAAATATGATCAGGTATCATCCAGAACTCAATATTCAAGAGGATAATGAAGCTGAGACTTCATGGTAATATTTACTGCAAGTAACTAATGCTAAACTATAGAATGAGTACTACATCCATTTTGCTTTAAGTAGAAGCATAAATCTATATAGACACTTAAATATACAAAGTTCTAATACAAGTTCCAGCTTCTTTTTATTACCAGGGAAGGCATTTGTGCAGCTTGCCATTGTGGAATAGTTTCTGGTTCAGCATGGATTCTTCTCGTGGGGTTTATTGATGAAATATAGAAACTCAGACACACGGGGCAGAGCTTCTACCGGCTCTCCCTGTGCTGGGCTTATCATGAGGCACCCAGGAGGGAAGATGAGTTCTAGCCCTGGCCCTCCATCCCAATAGAGCTTCACAAGAAGCCAGAGGAACCCCCACACCGTGAGGGACGCCATTTTCAACATCTGGACTCCACAGCTCATCAGAGCTCCACCCAAGAGAAAAGTCGATCTCTCCCTGTTGCACACACACTTTATGGCCACGTGTTTCATCAGTAAATGCACAAACTGAGAGCCTACTACTGAGAGTATACCACCCGCATGGCAGAGCCTGGCAAGCTACCTGTGTCGTATTTGATATGCCAAAAACCAGTAACAATTATAGACCTAATTCCCATGACCTGAAGGAATGGTTTGAGGCTCTTTGTCTTTCCAGAGTGAGCAGATGCCCTTGGGCTACACTAGCACATGGCAGGATGTATGGAGATGTTACTGGTGCCCACTCAAGCAAATCAATGAACAATGGGAAAACAAGTGATACGAGTTCATGCGCTACCACTATTATTTCATCTCTATTAGAATGGTCATGTTTATCAAAATGATAATTTCTATTTGTAGAAGATAAGAGACTTCTTAGTTTAAGAATATTGTGAATATCACTTTTACTCAAGGCATTCTAGAAAGATTCACACAGGACTAGATTTGCAGTCCATTTGCTAATCCTGGAAAGTTTTCAGGTTCCATTGACCTCTGAAGTTGTTGCTGTCAACAATCCTAAATTTTCTTTGTCATAATCCCTGTTTTTGATGGCACTAGTAGTATACCTGGATAATTGTTTAACAGCTTATTTTGCGGTCATCTTTCTGGAAATAAAGAGGCTAGAGATAGAATAGAGGGTTAAAGGTAATTCTCTTGCATGTGGCACCTCATATGGTCCCTGATCACTGGCCAGGAGTAACCACTGACTACGGTGGAAGCCCTGAGCACAGCTTAGTATGGACCCCAAATAAAAAATGTGCCCTAGAATATAGAGTTTGAACCTTGGAGTAGTATAAAAGATTTGTTTTAAGGTAGATTAATCTGTTTTAACAATGGCAGCAAACAAAAATAATAACGGCTTAAATAAAATGCAATGCAATTTGACTGTATAAAAATGCAAAAGAGATGTTCCAAGATGGTTCTGGCTTTCCTCTTGTGGCTGCTCCACATGACCAAAAAGGAGAACTACCAAGCACAAAATAAATGCACAGGTTTGAACAAGGAACATGAGAAGCAGCAAAACAAGTGCAAAGGGCGACTGGATTGTTCTAATTTCATAAGTACTGTGGGCTTCAAGCACCCCTTAACCTCAAGGATCAAGAGGGAAGCTACTGAAAAGTGGCCGATTCTCAACTTTTTTGGTTCACTACAGTGGATGAGAGCCAGAGACTGATTTCATTTGATTTAGTAAGACAAAGAAACACTATCTTGAATTTTAGGGAGTAATTCCTAAGTGCAGAGCCAGGATTAATCCCTGAGCATTGCTGGGTATGACCCCAAAAGCAAAATAATTATAATAAAAAATTTAAAAAAGGAAAATGAATAAGTATTCTGAGTTCATTAAAACTATTCTAGAAGAATATTCTTTCAAAGGTTACAGGTAGTCTAATTAATTGGTAGCAAAAATCAGTATTGTGATTTAATAACTAACTTAATTGAGCACTTACATCAAGTCCTAATGTCTGATCCTATTATTTTATTCAATCCTCAAAAACATCCTCAAAAATACATCCTTCATAGTAGATTTATGAAAAAATGGTGTTTCAATGATATGAAATGACTTAAGTTACTCATCTAGGAAAAGCCAAGTTAGAGTTCAACTCAATTTTTATCCCCTATGCAATATACTTCTTTGTTTCACTATTTGTGAACTTTATGTACTTTTTAGATGATGTCATACCTTTCTAAAGTTGCATTTTTAGATATACATTAGTCACTTAATTTTTATTTGTCTGTCATCTTTTTCCTCTAACAATCACCGATATGTTTTCATCATGGATGGTTGTAGATGATAGGCAATCTTTACTATTTTTAATTGAAAATAATCATAAAATTTGTGTGATTTTATCAACAGCACTGACCTAGAACTTTAAGATTTTCACTAGGAATATTTCTTATGTGTGAAATCCTAGAAAGAGAAGGCAATTCCTGGTAGAAGTTAAATATTAGTAATAAAGAGGCACATGTTTAGTGCCAATGGAAACAAGTCAGTGAAACTTGAATTTTAATAGGGTTTTGGGTGGCTCAGTTGTAAATCATGGTATTCTCTCCCATCTGCTGAAGATTAAACCTGAGTATACCTGTTGCCTCTGCTTAAATATTAACAATACCTCTTTCAAAAATGTTCTGATTTGGGTAAAAGTATTTACAACTAAAGGTGTTTGCCTTGCACATGGCCAGCTCCACTTGGATCACCACATACAGCTCCTGTGCACTGTCAGCAGTCACCCCTTCTCACTGTGAGACCTGCCCCAAGACCCAAGTCTGGATGTTAAGAGATGTTGGAGGGGGCAGAGAGATAGTCCAGTGGGGAGGGTGTTTGCCTTGCATGTGGCTAGACCCAGGTTCAATCCCAGGCATCCTATATGGTCCCCAAGCACTGCCAGGAGTAACCCCTGAGCATTGCCGGGTGTGGAGCAAAAAAAAAAAATGCTGGAGAATGCCCCTTTATGAGAAAAATTTAAAAAATAGTCAGATGAGGCCAGGATTCTGAGCCTGACTGGAGAGAGGTTGAGGAGGAGAGAGCAGGGCTTGCCCAGAGGGAGAGTAAGGAGAGTCTTTGGGAAGGTTTTTGAAGAGAGTTGAGAGAACTTGAGAGTCTTTTCCAGAGAGTTTGCTAGCAGAGGAAGAAAAGAGACAGAGGGGCCTGCTAGACAGCTTACTGGGAGAATCCCAGTGGGTGTGCCTGCTGGAGAAACTGCTAAGAGAAAGAGGTTCCTGGGCTAAGGTGAAGTGATGAGACTGCTAATAGAAATAGTAAAAGAAATTAGAGAGGGCCAGAGCGATAGTCCAGTGGGTAGGGCGTTTGCCTTGCAAGCAGCTGACCCAGGTTAAATCCCGGCATCCCATATGGTCCCCTGAGCACCGCCAGGAGTAATTCCTGACCAAAGAGCCAGGAGTAACTCCTGAGCATCGCCGGTGTGACCCAAAAAGAAAAAAAAAGTACTTAGAGAGCCTCTGGACTGGTTCCAGTATCCATCGGTCAGGGAAAATGGTCATTGGACCTTTACTAACTGGGGCCTCCACCAAACTCTTATACTGTCAGCTACATCTGATAACTGACATACGTGTATTAACTGCTATTCCTCCCAGGAAAACCCCATCCCTGAGTAAGTAAAAATCATCTTTCTTTGTAGTCTGTCACCCAAACGTTGCACGGAGCTCTGCATTTCACTATAAAATTAAGTCCGGTGCAGATACCAGTGGGAATCTGTAGGGTTGTCAGCTGCTCGCACCTCTGAGTTTGGGAAAACAGATGAGTTCAAAATCACTAGCCTCTCAGCAAAAACTGCAGGATAATCAATTCCAAACACCACACATCTCAGTGAGCAGACGTTATCTACACATTTGTTTCTTCGCATCTTCTCCACATGTTCCATCTCCTCACTCAAACAGCTATTAACAATAACTCCAAGAAGCAGTGGGAACTAATGACAAGTTTCATCCCCTCCGTTTAATAAAGCAGTCCTAATTCTCTTGTATTCATTATCCCCCGGCACCAAACCATTTTCATTTGCACACCAAACCCATCCTCCTTCTCTTCAGTGCTAATGTCGGCTTGATCTGCACTGATCACCTTCATTAAAAATACACATTTACTGAGTAATGGGATCCAAAAACAGATGCTTCCTAAGTAAAGCATTCATGTGATGACAAAAGGCACTGGTAGAAAGGTCAAAACCCTACGGTTTTCCTCTCACCAATGGGCAGGATGGATGAAGACTAGCTCGTATACTTACTCATTCAACAAACATGCTCTGTTGTAGGCACTAGAATGGCTTAGGACACAATGACAAATACCAAATATGAAATAAGCTGGAACAGAAGTGGGGGAGAGTAGAAAGATTCCTTATGTGGAAATATGATAATCCAGCACCCTGACTGATCACCCCAATGGACTGGTCAATACTGTCGAAGGATCAGTGTTGGTAGAACACAGATTAGAGACAGATCGGTGTCAAAGTTAAGAAGTTAGAGTGAGCAACTATGGGGTACAGTGTATAAAGCACAATAGGGGGGGGCCAGAGTGATAGTCCAGTGGGTAGGGCATTTGCCTTGCACGTGGCAGACCAGGGTTTGATCCCTGGCATCCCATATGGTCCCCTGAGCATCATCAGGAGTGATTCCTGAGTGCAGAGGCAGGAGTAAACCCTGACCATTGCCAGGTATGACCCAAAAAAGCAAAAAAAAAAAAAAAGCACAATAGGAGTAATGATCACAAGTGTTTGGTTTAGTGTCCCAGAGTTGTAACAAACTACCAATGCTGTGGTTTAGTGTCCCAGAGTTGTAACAAACTACCACATGCTGATTGGCTAGGAGAAAACTGGACAAATAAATGCAATTATTTTATCCTACTTTTTGGTGGCTAGGAATCTGATATCAAGCTATTAGCAAGATTGGTTCCTTGGGAGCTCAGAAGGATTAGTTCCATGACATTTCCCTGGTTTGGGGTGATTTTCTAGTAGTCTTGGGGTTGAAACATTACCTTCATTTCTACTCGAACATTCACATAATGTTCTCTTTCTACATCTAAATTTCTCTTTCTCACAAGATACTCATCATATAAAACTAATAACCACCCTAATGGCCTCATATTAATTTAATTCACTTCACTTATATTACTTGTCTTCCAGTTGTTCATCGATTTGCTCGAGTGAGCACCAGTAACATCTCCACATGTCCTGTCACATGCTAGTATAGCCCAAGGGCATCTGCTCCTTCCAGGAACACGAAGAGCTCAAGCCATTCATTCAGGTCATGGGAATGAGGTCCATAATTTTTACTGGTTTTTGGCATATCAAATATGACTCAGATAGCTTGCCAGGCTCTGCCATATGGGTGGGATACTCTCAGTAGTAGGCTCTCACCTCGTGATTTACAGATGAACAGCAACGGGGAGAGATCGACTTCTCTCTTGGGTGGAACTCAGACAAGCTGTGGAGTCCAGATGTTGAAAATAACTGCCCTCATGGTGTGGGGGTTCCTCTGGCTTCTTGTGAGGCTCTATTGGGCGGGCCAGAGCTAGTACCGCCTTCCCTCACGGGTGCCTCTAAAGTAATATAATTACATTTGCAAATACCTTACTTTTGATATGGTCATAGGCTCTGAGGTATTCAGAGCAAGGCAAGACATTCTGAATTTCATCATGTGACTTTGAGGGCTAGGAATTCAGTCTCTATTAGATGTGTAAGAAGAGGCAGAAACTGAGGGTTCTGAGATGGAGCAGCAGCATTGGTGCATTTGTGCATTTGTTTTGTTAACTGGATGCTTGTGGGCAGGCAGAAAGGTGATAAGTTGATGTAAGGACTCTCTCTGTGAGAGATCAAGACACATTATAGGGAGCAAGAGCAGAGAACCATTGGATGAGTGCTTTGCTTTCTGAGAACTGAGGAATTTTATCATGCCACACCCAAGGCCTGTACCCCATTACTCCCTCTGCATCTGATACTCCAATAGTTAGTTTATCATTCACAAGATCCTATACTTTTAGGATCTTATCTGTTTCTGGTCCTTAATGCAAAATTATGTCAAAGACCTTGGGAAAGCATTTGGTTTTAGTTGTTGGTATAGAGCAGGGTGTGGTTGTGGGGTGGGGGTGATAGGATATCCGTGTATGTTTTGCAGTCTTTAGGAAGAAAAGCCTTTCCTTGGCCTTGCTAAAACCCTATTCGAGTTTCATATAATCAATATGTCCTTTCCTAGAATTTCCTGGTATTTTATCTAAATTCAAGTTGTTTTAGGAATACCTTCCCAATGTTTTCTAGTATTGGTAAGTCAGTATGTCTTTTCACTCTTTTCCAGGAGTTACACCTCAAATCTTCACCCAAGAGAAAAGCTGATCAAGCCCTGCTCTTCAGAGTCCCACCCTACAGTGAAGCCTATTTCAATCCCAGGTATGCTTGAACCAGAGACACAGATACAAAGGACAGAGCTGCTACCAGCTCTCCCTGGGCTCAGCTGATCATGTGGTGCCCAGGAGGTAAGGCGGGTTCTAGCCCTGGCCCACCATCCCAATAGAACCTTACAAGAGGCCAGACTAACCCCCCATACCATGAGGGCAGTCATTTTTCAACATCCGGTCTCCACAGCTCAAAGCTCCACCCAAGAGAAAAGCCAATCTCAAGCCCTGCTCATCAGAGCCCCACCCTAGAGCTAAGCCTTTTTCAAGCCCAGGTATGCCTGATCCAGAGACTCAGATACACAGGGCAGAGCTGCTATCAGCTCTTCCTGTGCTCAGCTGATCATGAGGTGCCCAGGAGTGAAGGCGGGCTCTATCCCTGGCTTGCCATCTCAGTGGAGCCTAATAAGAAGCCAGAGCAGCCCCCACACCATGAGGGGCATTCATTTTCAACATCCAGACTCCACAGCTCATCAGAGCTCTACCCAAGAGAAAAGCTAATCTCTCCCCATTACTTTTCCGCCACACATTTCATCAGTAAATGCACAAGAAGAAAGCCTACTATTGAGAATATACCACCTGCATGGCAGAGCCTGGCAAGCTACACGTGACGTACTTGATATGCCAATAACCAGTAACAGTTATAGACCTCATTCCCATGACCTGAAGGTTTGAGGCTTTTCGGCGTTCCTGGAGGGAGCAGATGCCCTCGGGCTACACTAGCTTGCAACAGGACATATGGAGCTGTTAATGGTGCGTGCTCGAGCAAATCGATGAACAACGGGAAGACAAGTGATACAAGTGATATCTCAAATCAGCCCACAATGTTCCTATTTCATCACCTCTATTTCCAAAGTGGAGGCCTACACTTCTCAGTGTGGGCTCCAAAGAGTACCACTGGCATCATTACAGATATTAAAAATAAATTCTCCACCCATCTTATCCTCATTACCACCAGATCCATAGACTTAGAAACTAAGGGGACCTTAAATCTGTATTTAACATCCTCCAGGTGAATGTAATGCGATTTGGAGATGACCGCCGGACTAGAGCTGTTACTGACTGGATCCCACAGGATGTCAAAAGATCACGTGGCCGCCCACCTACAAGATGGTCAGACTTCTTCGTCAAGACCCTGAATGAATGGTTTGAGGCTCTTTGTATTCCTGAAGCACCCGGATGCCATTGGGCTAAACTGGCACGTGATAGGGTCAAATGGAAATATTACTGGCACCCGCTCGAGCAAATCGAAGAATAACGGGATGTCAAGTGATCAAGTGATTGGGTGAAGTGTGCTTCTAGGCTAATCTCATTTCTCTCCTTGTTTGATGCACTGATCTCTGAAATGGTAGAACACTCATGTATTGCCTATCATCTAGGAAGCAGACAATTCAAAATGTCAGTCTGATCCATTCTTCCAACAAAAACAATATTTTACCCAGAAGCACTGAGGGTCCATGGGGTCAAGCCAGAATTGGCCACATGCAGGGCAGGACCTTGCCTCCTGGATTATTATTCTCTCCAACCCTGTGCAAAAATGTTTTAAAACAAGCTTCCCTATTGTACTTGAAATGAAGGCAAAGGTTTCATCCTAACTTGCAGTGCCTGATGTGAGTTGCCCCGTCTACTATTTCAATCTTGTTGTGCCACTTTTCCACTCATTCACCACATTCTAGCAATGCTGGCACTTTATTTGGCCAAAAGGACTAAGCCAGTTTGTTTGCTCTTCTGGCCTTATCACATGGTACATAAGAACTTCGGTAATGTCCTTCACCTTCTAATTCTCTTTCATACCGCAAGTATAAACAGGTCATCTCAGAATTTCAACCAGTAGCAGAAAAATGGATGTGTCAACAGCTTTTTAAAAATATCTTTATGTCAAGAGCTTTAAAGATAAATTTGGGATGGGTTCAAGAGGAAGGAAATACTTTTCCAAATAGAAAATTGTGTGAGGATATTTCTGGCCAAGGAAGTGTGTGGATAGGCACTGAACTATGAAGACAAAGATGATAATTCAGAGAGGTTTTGGTCTTGGGTTAAAATAAAGCTCATTGGACTAGGAAGTTTGAGGAGCCCAATATATAGTAAAGGGCCCAATGAGCAACAGAGTTTGGATTTCACTCTGTAGGAAATTTTAAGTCCCCTTTTTGTTTTATATGTCTGCACCATTTTGAACCAGTGTCTGAAGATTTCAATTTCTCCGCATCCTTGTCAGTACCTCTTTGGTTTGTTTTGTTTCTTGGTAATTGCCATTTAAACAGGTATGAGTTGTTAGGTCACGTGGCTTTAATTTAGATTTCCCTTGTGATTATGGACACTGAGTAACATTTTATGTAAGCAATAAGAATTTTTTGTTTTTATCTGGACAGGGGAGAGTTATATTTGGGTTCAGGGTCCCTCTGGTGGTAATATGGGGGACGAACTGAAGAGGAAGAAGACAACAGGCATGCGGGCATGAAGCCCATTCAAGGGGTCTCATTTCTGAACCTTCTCTGCTTTCTCCTCTTACTCTTAGGATATATATATCCTGGCTCAGTAAGCTCCCGTAACTTCAGATAAGGTACGTTCACCACTTTGAAGTATACCCAGAGCAACTGAAGGAAGCAAGGTTCTCACTTTGAGAACTATAGGGCCTTTCAGTGAATTCAAAGAGGTTATTATATCACATATATTGTTACCAATTGAGTTTCCTTTAAAAGTCTATTGCCGTCTTTACAGTGGTCCTATTGATAATAGGATAACCTTTCACTACTCCTACTCTGCAAGACTGCAGCCAGCCTACACATCCATGCCTGTAGCCTAGTACTCATGAAACCCCAATCATTCATGCCTGGAAAGGATATTCAAGAGGATCTCATTTATTCTGCAGATACAGGAATTGGTACTTAAATTATCTACTTAATGTCAAAGATGGGAATCAAATCAGCACCATCAAGTATTTGTGCCATTTTTGATATAGTAAGTGGATACATACTAGCATGGAGGAAAACAACAATAATCAGAACAATCCTATACAAAGATCATTGTACCCATTACAGTATTTACGAGGGCACCATTCCTGGTTTGTTGATGTTGAAGTCAGAGAGGTGAATGACTAAGATGAGAATGGCCTGTGCTTGCTGAGAAACAAATTCAGGCACTCTTATTCTAAATCTGTATTTTCTAATTACATTTGTGTAGTTTTAATGCAATCAAGAATTTAATGAGCACACCATTGGGTGTAAACCCCAAACAAATGTATATATGTTTATGTATGAACTTTATCTTTCTGAAATGATTATTAGGTATCATGGGATATATTATGTTCATATATAATATAAAATATACAATGCATATGTATATATGTATATGTATGTGCATATATGCTGGGATTCAAACTAAGGCCTCAACATTCAAGTCATGTTTTCTTCTACCACTGAGGAACACACTCTGTCCTTTAAAAATATTAATCTTATTTGAAATTTCTGGGTCATAACTTGCTGTGCTCAGTCAGGGCTTACTCCTGGTTCTGTATTCAGGTTTGTTCCTGGTGGGGACTCAGGGACT
Organism: Cryptotis parvus; assembly: GCA_021461705.1. Lineage (NCBI taxonomy): Eukaryota > Metazoa > Chordata > Mammalia > Eulipotyphla > Soricidae > Cryptotis > Cryptotis parvus. The sequence goes on along the minus strand of JAJIBD010021865.1, from coordinate 71,008 downwards.
ATATAGGTACTAGGAATGGAACACGGGTTGGCCATATGTAAGAGAAGTGCCTTGCCCACTGTACTGCTGTACTATCTCTAAACACTTTGTTAGGTAATAAGGCTACACTATCACACACACAAACCTAAGTGTTTAGGTTTATGATGTGCAAAGTTATCACATATCACCACTTCTGAAGTGGCCATGACCCTCAACCCTGGCCCTACATCCCTCAGACACTTCTAGTCTGACCTTCCTTCCTTTGCAGCCACCCCCCACTATTGGTTGTGGTGCACACTGTTCCATATTGGCAATTACAGTTTTGGTTCATGCTGTTACCTTCCCTAAGCACAACTCATGTACTCTAAAGCCCACCACCAGACAAAAGAATTTTATTTTTTTTAAAATTTTTTTATTATACCACCGTGAAATATACAATTACAAAGGTGTTCATAATTGGTTCTTGGTAATACAGTATACCAGCACCCATCCCTCCACCAGTGCCCCATTTCCACCACCAATGTATCCCACCCCTCCCGCCCCCCCCCCCCATGCTGCCTTAATAGCAGACAGCCCTATTTCCACTCTTTCTCTGTCTCTCTCTGTCTCTGCATCTCTCTCCCTCTTATTTTACACATTGTGGCTAGCCCTGCAGATATTTAGAGTTTATCACTTAAGTCTCTTTGTGTATATTCAATGGTGAGTTTTAATCTGCCATTACCATTTCCCACATTTAGTAAAACACTGGTATCTATTTATGTCGTATTAATGAATGCAGTCATTCTATATCTGTCCTTTTCCTTCTGACTAACTTCACTCAGCATAATAGTCTCCATGTCCATCCATTTGCAGGTAAATTCCATAATTTCATCTTTTCTGACAGCCGCATAGTATTCCATACTGTAGATGAACCACAGTTTCTTTAGCCAGTCCTCTGTTCTCGGGCATTTAGGTTGTTTCCAGATTCTAGCTATAGTGAATGGCACAGAGATGAATAAAGAAGTACAGATAGTGTTTCTGCTATGTGTTTTCTGGTCTCTCGGGTATATGCCCAGGAGTGCTATTGCTGGATCAAATATGAGCTCAATATTTAGTTTTAGGAGGAATGCCCATATTGTTTTCCAAAAGGGCTGGACCAGTTGGCACTCCCACCAACAGTGGATCAGAGTTCCTTTTCCCCACATCCACGCCAGCACCGGTTGTTCTTGCTGTTTTGGATGTGTGCCAGTCTCTGTGGTGTGAGATGGTACCTCATTGTTGTTTTGATTTGCATCTCCCTGATGATTAAAGATGAAGAGCACTTTTTCATATGCCTTTTGGCCATTCGAATTTCTTCTTTTTGGAAGCTTCTGTTCATTTTTTCTCCCCCATTTTTTGATGGGGTTGGCTGTTTTTTTCTTGTGAAGGGATACCAGTGCCTGATATATCCTGCATATTAACCCCTTGTCAGATGGGTATTGGGTGAATATCCTTTCCCACTCTGTGGATTGTCTTCGTATCTTGGTCACCGTTTCTTTTGAGGTGCAGAAGCTTTTTAGTTTTATATAATCCCATTTGTTTATCTTTGCTTCCATTTGCTTGGTCAGTGGTGTGTCATCTTTAAAGATACTTTTTGTTTCGATGTCGTAGAGCATTTCTCCTATGTTTTCTTCGATGTACCTTATAGATTCATGTCTGATGTTGAGATCTAGAATTCATTTTGTTCTGACTTTTGTGCATGGCGTTAGAAGGAGGTCTAAGTTCATTTTTTTACATGTAGCTGCCCAGTTTTCCCAGCACCATTTGGTGAACAGGCTTTCTTTGCTCCACATAATATTTTTTGCTCCTTTATCGAAGATTAAGTGGTTATATATTTGAGAATGTGTTTCAGGATACTCAGTTCTATTCCATAGGTCTACAGGTCTGTCTCTATACCAATACCACACTGTCTTAATTACAACTGCTCTGTAGTAGAGCTTGAGGTTGGGGAAAGTGATACCTCCCATCTTCTTTTTCCCAAGGACTGCTTTAGCTATTCGTGGGGGTTTATTATTCCATATAAATTTCAGGAGTGTTTGTTCAATTTCTTTGAAGAACATCATGGGTATCTTTATAGGGACCGCATTGAATCTGTATAAAGCTCTAGGGAGTATTACCATTTTGATAATGTTAATCCTTCCGATCCATGAGCAGGGAATATGTCTCCATTTCTTCAGGTCTTCTTTTATTTCCTGAAGTAACGTTTTGTAGTTTTCTTTGTAGAGATCCTTTACATTCTTTGTCAAACTGATTCCTAGGTATTTGATTTTCTGCTGGTGCAATTGTGAATGGGATAGTTTCTTGAATATCCCTTTCTTCTCTTTTGCTGTTTGCATATAGGAAGGCCATTGACTTTTGGGTATTGATTTTGTACCCTGCTACTCTGCTATAGGAATGTATTATTTCTAGGAGCCTCTTGGTAGAGAGTTTCGGGTTTTCCAGGTATAATATCATGTCATCTGCAAATAGTGATAACTTGGCTTCTTCCCTTCCTATCTGGATGCCCTTAATGTCTTTTTCTTCCCTGATTGCTATGGCAAGTACTTCCAGTACTATATTGAATAGAAGTGGTGAGAGTGGGCAGCCTTGTCTTAAGAGGAAGGCTTTCAGTTTTTCCCCATTGAGAATGATACTCGCTGTGGGCTTGTAGTAGATGGCCTGGAGTACCTTGAGGAAGGTTCCTTCAATCCCCATTTTACAGAGAGCTTTCATCATGAACGGGCGTTGAATCTTGTCAAATGCCTTCTCTGCATCTATTGATATGATCATATGGTTTTTATTTTTCCTTTTGTTGATATGATGTATTATGTTGATTGACTTGCGGATGTTGAACCATCCTTGCATTCCCAGGATGAATCCCACTTGGTCATGGTGTATAATCTTTTTGATGACTCTTTGGATTCTATTTGCTAGTATTTTGTTGAAGATCTTAGCATCTGTATTCATCAGGGAGATTGTTCTGTAGTTTTCCTTTTTTTGTGGCATCTTTGTCTGCTTTGGGTATCAGGGTGGTATGTGCCTCATAAAAGCTATTTGGGAGTGTTTCTGTTTCTTCAATTTGCCGGAAGAGCTTAAAAAGAATTGGGAGTAGGTCCTCTTTAAAGGTTTTGTAGAATTCACTGGTGAATCCATCTGGACCTGGGCTTTTTGTGTTTGGGGAGACTTTTGATTACAGATTCTATTTCCTCGATGGAAATAGGTTTGTTGAGGTATTCCAAATCTTGCTGCAGACTTGGGAGGCTATAGGAATTCAGGAATTTGTCCATTTCTTCTAGGTTCTCTTGTTTTGTGGCATACAGGCTCTCATAGTAATCTCTGATGATCTTTTGAATATCTGTGGTTTCTGTTGTGATGTCCCCATTTTTATTTTTGATTCTATTTATTTGGGTTCTCTCTTTTCCTTTTCTTACAAGTCTTGCAAGTGGTTTGTCAATCTTGTTTATTTTTTCAAAGAACCAGCTTTTGGTTTCGTTGATCTTCTGGATTGTTTTTGACATTCCATCTCATTGATTTCTGCTTTAAGTTTTATTATTTCTTTCTTTCTGCTGGGTTGGGTTCCTTTTGTTGATCACTCTCTAAGATCTTAAGTTGGGAAGTCAGACTGTTTATGATGACCTTTTCTTCTTTTCTGATGAATGCTTGAAGACCTATGAACTTGCCTCTTAACACTGCTTTTGCTGTATCCCACAAGTTCTGGTAATTCGTGTCTTCAGTCTCATTTGTTTCCAGGAATCTTTGGATTTCCTCTTTGATTTCTTTTATGACTTGCTGGTTGTTCAGCAGTGAGCTGTTTAGTTTCCAGGTACTTGGTATTGGTCTCCGTTTTTGTGTACAATTAACTTCTATTTTCAGTGCCTCATGGTCTGAAAAAATAGTTGGCACAATTTCTATCTTCTTGATTTTATGGAAGTATGATTTATGGCTCAGCATGTGATCTATTTTGGAGTATGTTCCATGTGCACTGTAGAAGAAAGTGTATTCAGCTTTTTGGGGATGAAATGCCCTGTATGTGTACCAGCCCTCTTTCTTCCATCTCTTCTTTTTAGGGCCAGTATTTCCTTGGTAATTTTCAATCTTGTTGATCTATCCAGGGTTGATAGAGCAGTGTTGAAGTCTCCAACTACAATTGTGTTGCTGTCAATGTCTTCTTTGAAGTCTATTAGTAGTTGTTTTAGGTATTTTGATGGCCCCTCGTTGGGTGCTTATATGTTTAATAGCGTGATTTCTTCCTGATATATGCATCCCTTGACTATTAAGAAGTGACCTTCACTGTCCCTTCTGACCTTCTTCAGCCTGAAGTCTATGTTGTCAGATACCAGTATGGCTACCCCCAGCCTTTTTGGATGGGTTGTTTGAATGAAGGATTGTTTTCCAGCCTTTTATTTTGAGCCTGTCTTTGCTCCGATTGTTCAGGTGTGTTTCTTGAAGGCAACAGAAGAGACAAAAGAATTTTAAACCAAAGACTTTGAATAAATAAGATTAATAAGTTAAAAAGAACCCCTAATGAAACAGGAGGGACAAGAATAAGGGGAAAATGCAATTGAAATGAAATTCCAAAATATTATGTACTTGGGTAAATGAAATAAAAAAAATTCAGGGAATATCCTGAAAGTTCCAAATAAGACTGCAGAGAAGGTCCAAGCATGATGATTCTGGTACTGAAGTTGACTGGACACAAACATGCAGCTGTGTCCCAGCTCCTGAATCCAGGCTAGGAAAAGTGTCTGAGAATTCCAGCACTGACATATCTGAAATTACATTATATCTCTAAAAAATTTGCAAAGTTTGACAGGTATATATTTTTTTGAATGACATTTATTAATAACACCTGATATTTAGAGAATCATGTCCAGCCCATCTAATTTTCGACAACTACTCGACTAGAGCCATTACTGACTGGATCCCAAGGGATGTCAAAAGATCACGTGGCCGCCCACCTACAAGATGGTCAGACTTCCTTGTCAAGACCCTGAACGAACGGTTTGAGGCTCTTCATATTCCTGAAGCAAGCAGATGCCCTTGGGTTACACTGGCACATGATAGGGTCAAATGGAAATGTTACTGTTGCCTGCTCGAGCAAATCGACGAATAACGGGATGTCAAGTGAGCAAGTGATTTAGAGAATGATCTACAACAAACATAATCTTTACAAGTATGATTTCACCTGCACATACAGACATTAATATTTATAATTTTTTTAAAGCAAAGTGGGAAAGCTCAGAGGGGTTAACTAAGTAGCATGAGGTCACAGAGGTGATAAAGTGAGGATCTGAACTATGAACAGTCAGACTTCAAAGTCTAGGATTTTGACCATCAGAAGGGAAGTAACTTGGCATATTAACCAGTATGAACTCGCAAATAAACCCCCCCATTGCTCAACCATTATAAATAGAAGCAGTTAAATAGCTCTATCTGGCTTCCCTTTATATTCAACCAGCAGATGGTATACAAGCAGAATTTGCTTTCTTGAATATCTCACACTACCAAAATGTGGGGTACATAAACTTAACCTATGCATGTAGTCTAGTATATATGTTACACTCTCAGAAATTCTTGCCCATGGAACAAATGAGAATGGTGGAATGTATTAGTGATTTCTAGAAGTAGCTAAGGTGATTTACCAACATCCTGGGTTAAATTTGTCCACTTTATTTTTAATCTTATCTTTCTGGTCAAATTTTATCCAAGAATTTCATAACATAGCTTTATTAAGATGTCCTTGAAGTTAACAGGCAGCAAAAATGATATTTCCTGAGGATATGGTGTGTGTAGCTGGTTTGATCCCTGATAACTTCCACACCCCCAGGCTGACCACCAGAAGCACTGGCATTTGTGATTTTTGGCAATGCACTGATGTGTGCATGTAGCTTCACCCTCTTGGTGGGATTCATGTCTTTTTAACAAGCACAGGACTATATCTGTGCCATGTGGGGAATAAATGGACACCAATTCTTCCAGCATCTTGAGATCAGACGTCTACAACCCCCAGGTTCTGAAAATTACATGTCTAAGTTACCAAATCTGTGACATTTTATTTTAACAGACCTAGGTCAACTGGAGATACTAACACTAGGAATTATTTCCAATTAGAGTTATGTTACAAAACAAGTGTAAAGAACTACCATGTATTTTTTGTTTGGTTTTGTTTTCCAATTCTATAAGGAAATATGAATGTATCACAAAAAAAGCAGTAAAAATTCTATCAGACTTGCAGAATTCACATCAATTCCAATTCCAAACATTAGTCCCTTCCCTGAATTTTTCTCTTGCTCCTTTATCACAAATATCCTGGACTCTTAAGATAGATACAGATTTATTTGCAGGTACAGAGAATCTGGAAATCTTGCATACTTAGAGAGCTCAGACATTTGCAGCATAAATGTGCTCCAATTTTCTGATATTCTGAAGCAGGCAGGCAGGGGAGACAGGGAAGGGCCCCTATGGCAATGAGATCTTGGGAGATAATAAAACCAACCAGCCCTTAGGCTGTAGAAATCCACCCTGTGAACACAGAAACTAAAACCTCTACCTGGCACCCACACAGACCCACAAAAGTTGGACCCATCCTCAGAGAGAAGCTCCAGCAGGAACAAAGGCCAGGAAAGGAATTTCATAGAAGACCATCAACTGCTCCCAACTCCTACGCCTTGGCAACCACCCTAGCAACGGACTCTGGCTTGGGTAGAAAGCCCCACGTGGGAAGGAAGCTTGGAAGAAATCCTGTACAAACCAAACTGAACAAAGGAAGCACGTGCATATGCTGCCTGAGCCCATGTGCTGCTGCCGAGAGCGTGTGGTGCCCAGGCACGTATGTCTCCTGCATAGCCCCTCTTGAGAGGCGCACATTCACATCTCATGCTGGGACATGGACTGGGCCCCCTCTCCCTCTCTGGAGCAGCCAACATTCACATACATGCTCTCCCTCCCTCCCTGCCTAAAAACTTCCAAATAAGACCTGTTCATTACTTCACTGCCTGTGTCCTCCCAAAATCCTTTTCTGTAAGAGAAAGTCAGACACAGACTGCAAGGAGCAAGGCTTAAAGTCCTAGAGTTCCCAGCTGTTTCCTGGGTGGCAGAGAGGGATACCGGAAAACAAACAAAACAAAACCAGCAGATTCCCTTCTGGAGGCTGCCGCCTCTCCCTCCCCCCTCCGCATAAGTCACCTGGGGACCACACAGGCACTAGTTCCACAGAAGAGGCCACTTATTTTTATGGTGCTTCTGCTCACATCCCTCCATCTCAGCCTCTCTGCTTGCCTTTCATCCAGGACGGGAGCCTCTGGGCCAGTGCCTGCTTGTGTGGTTATTTTATAGACTCCAAATGAAGAGCACAATAAAGCAAAAGGGAAAGTGAGACTAGATAAGATGCAGCAATTGTCTGCCTTTCTGACAGATGATGTTTGCAGTCCGGGATCATTAACTGTACACGGAAATAGCGGTGCTTCTCCAGATAAGTCATCCTCGATGTGTGTGGGGATGGCTGCTTAATTCATCACGATGCCATATTACAGGGCACACCTGTGTGAGTACACAATTCCAGCAAGCTCCGCGCATAAATACAGCTAGCTAGATCCCAGTTTGTGCAGACTTGGCAGTAACTCAAAAAGGAAATTTTCATTGATCTTCCAGTTTAATTATATCTGTGGCGATATCTATTACCTTGTGAATCATCATGTGGGCTCGTTAGGCACCTGTTCTCTCTCCACTTGCAAGGAAAATGTTTCAATTAGAATAAAAAAAATGATTAAAGATCTTTCCTCTTTTATTTCTTGCCCTATGTAACAAGGAGGAATTTGACATAAATATGCAGCTAGCAGTCAGGTGGAGAACAGGTCAAATCACAGCGGAAACTTATTAGCTTTGTTCCATTTCCCCCACTGCCCTCCTGCCTTGCTAATCTGCACATGCAAACCAATAATTCATTACATGTGGGTCATATATATATTTTATATAATTATAGATATATTTGTACTCAAATGAAGTCAAGTCATTGCTTTATTTCCTTTATCCTGAAAAATCTAAAGCAGAAATTCATGTCAACTGTTTATGATCAGTTTCTTGGGAAATAAAAAACGGAAACACAAATATTGTGTGGGTCCAGCTACATATTTGATAGATATCTTTATGTATTGCATCTCAGCTCATCTTCACACCAGTTAAGAAGTGCTATTAGTTTCACTTTTTTGAGGGAAAAATGGAAGTCAACCAAAATTCACAAATATGTTAGTCAGTTTCCGTTGCTGCCTAGAACACATGAGTTTCCTGCTGATTGTGTTAAGTTATGCGGTTAAGTAATATAGATGTCATGTATCCCAGCTTCTCATACTGGCTTCTCACACAAGCTATTGATAGTCAGGAAACATTATCAGCATACTTCATCCTAAGAGTTCAGATATGATAACTGAGTCCATATGACGGGTAATCTGGTTCGTCTCAGTTGTTTGTCCTAGGTGAAGACATTTGGACTACCAAGTGGCAATGAGGGGGTGGGGAGATGAAGACATGGGCTAGAAATATCAAGGGCATTGGTGGGAGGTATTCGGCAACTTGGTAGTGGTAAGATGCAGTAACTGTACACCAAAAGTATAAACATTAACACATATTTGTAAACATGTGACCTCAACTTCAATAGCAATAAAAAGAAAAGTCAGTAGCAAATTGAGAGTGAGTACAATGATTTATTCAACTTTGCAACTTCATTGGAAACCTAAGTGCTGCCATGTGCCAACTCACTTCGAGTTATCAGTCCCTTCAGAAAAAACTGAGGCTAACTGTTTAACTCTAAAGAGAGCAAACAAATAGAGTATGTTGGATCAGTGGTGCAAGTTGAAAAAACTATTTAGCTTATGTTGAACCATTGATGAGTGAGGCAGTTGTCTCTGCTTCCTAGCTAGCTTACACTGTGAGGTGTTGCAGTGACCAACTGGCTAAGGTGTAGTATTTTAAATTCTATTTTGTTTACCTAGTGCTCAGAGTAATTATGTTTTCTGATAAAGTTGCATCAATTTTTTCTCCTCCAATAAGCTTCTTTTCCTTTAATTTTTAGTGGTTGTGATAGAATGAGGGAGGTACACGGCAATCACTCTGGGGACCATATGCAGTTCTGAGTATCAAGAATGTTAATGCGAAAGTGGATTCTCCTGTGCTAGTGGGTACTTGAGGATTGCACAAATTACATATAAAACTCAGAAGGTTGAAAGTTTGACTCACAGAGGATTCCAGGTCTCTTCCAAGTTTCTAGCCTCTGTTACTCGTGAGCGAATTCCTGGTCCTGTCCCACGCAGTCTGCTCACATCCCACAAAGATGGCCTGGTCCTGTTCCTGTGCTGCTCTCTCAGTGCCTGCCGCTGGGCCTCCCAACTGTACCCCAGCGGTACAGTTTGTCCTGTCCTGGCTGTTGTCCTGTCCTGGCTTTCCCAAGTCTCCAGCCTCTACCCTGTACACATGGGTGTGACTCCTGTACTCAGGACTTTGCCATTTCCTGGGCATCTGTGCGCTGCCTGAACCTGAGCTATCCTAGACCTCCAAGCCCTACTGTAACCTGGACCTCTAAGCCTGGCCTATATCTGTATCTGCCCTTGACTGGCCTTCCATGGTCTATCTGTACCTGGGCATGCCACCCTACCTGATCAAAGGAGAGAGGGAGGGAGCTGGTTGGTAGAAGAGAGCGAGAGAGCAAGAAGAGAGAGAAAAGAGGAGAGGGAAAGAGTGAGAGCAAGCAGAGAGAGAGAGCACTTGGGGTTGCCTTTTATTTGCTGCCAAATCCGAAACCCGCCACTCCTCCCCCATCCCCTTCTACATTCTGATTGGCTACCCATTCCATGGGTGTGATTAGCTACCTGAGACCTGGTACTTTCCTCCTTAGCTCCTGTATCAAAAAATGTGGTTGGCACATGCAAGGCCAGTGAATATTTTACTCACTGTCCTAGCTCTTTGGCCCCAAAGTTTTTTATGCTTTCCAATTAGATGCTCTCTCCACCGCAATGAAAGAGGTTTTAAAGTTATTCCTTGCATAACTGCTAAGCAGTTGATTGTGGTGGTGTCTTTTACACTGCTGTCAGTGTAAAAGTGGTTTAATCCAGCAGAGATTCCTAGAAACAAAGCTACCCTTCTGTTCCTAGGGACTCAAAGAATCGTGCACATTGTTAGCCCATTTCTCAATACCTTTCACCAAGTTCTGAAGATGAGGTGCATATATCCTGAGGAATACAAATCACAGCCTTCCTGGTCCAAAATTTTAATCAGTTACCACTGTTGGTTCCCCAAAGTGATTTCATATGTCTAGTATAATCTCATTAAAGATTTTATGACATGGAAGCAACAAGGCTGTATTACATATATAATTGACATAAGAAACACTGCTTTCAATGCCACGAAAATGTGAATAAGTAACAACCCAGAACCGCGAAAGCATACATTCCCTCATGGACAGATACCTCAAGCCCTGGCATCTTTCCGTTTTTTGCATAGTCATGTTGGTTTGATTATTGTTTCATTACGTAAACCCACAAGCTATGACACCTTTCCCTGGTGTCTTAACTGGGTCACTTTTGTCTTTTCCTTTTTCTGACATTAAAGGATTCTTGCTCCAAAGGAAGTTCTTTGTTCTGCCATTTTTATCTCAAGTCTGTGATTCTAGTCATTCATTCTCAGAAATGTCCATGCAATTCCATTTCCTTTGGACAAGCAGCTGGTAGCATGGCCTGGAAATTCAACATCTTTTTGCTACATTAGGTGAAAGTCACAAGTAAGAGAAATGGGACAGAGGTTTCCTCTCACTTCAAAGACCTCAGTTCCTAGGGGATCTGAACTCAACATTCACAGCATTTAGGTTTCTTCCTTAGTCACTCCCGGCTGATATATGAATAGGGTTTTAGTGATTGCTTTGCAGGGGACTCAGGGAATTGCTAGGAAATCTGGAGAACCAAGTGTATGAAACAGGTAAGAAAAGGGAGGCCTGAAATATAATTAATGACAGATCATAGTCATCAGGTGGGGTCACCTCCGTAAAACCTATAACTGAACATCTGTCACAGCTATAGTTTGTCACCATGGGGCAAGGACCTGGCCTCTGGTACCAAAGCTGCTATAACTCCCCCCTGTTTCTTTTGCTTCCACCCTTCTGCAGCCAGAGTGATGCAACTTGTTTACCTAACTGCTTTAGTTAGCTCTTTGCTTATGTGTCAGCCTCTAATAACCACACAGTAATCATTGTGAACTTCCCTTTTGCTCTCCTTCAACATATACTAATTGTCATTCTTGCTTTTTATTTTTCCACACCATGTATCACCATTTTTTTTTCTGCTCTGCCGGGTGTACCATGCCATACCAAATGGGATTTTGAGGTTTGTAGGGGAGTACAAGATGCCTCTCTGTCTCACGTTCATTGATTTACAGAAAGCCTTTGATTCTGTGGAAACTGAAGCAGTCATCGAAGCCCCTAGTCAAACAGGGTGTTCAAACCCAATACATCAAGATCCTTCGTGAGCTGTATTATGGATTCACCACCAGGATCTCACCATTCTACAAAGAAGTGATCATTGATGTCAAAAGAGGGGTTCGACAGGGTGATACCATCTCACCAAAACTCTTCAGTGCCACCCTCGAGAACATCATGAGACAATTAGAATGGGAAGGAATGGGAGTGAAGATAGATGGTCGGCAACTACACCACCTCCGCTTCGCTGATGACATCGTTCTAATAACACCAAACATTAGCCAAGCGGCACAAATGCTGGCTGACTTTGACCGAGAATGTGGAAAGGTAGGTCTACAGCTGAATCTGAAGAAAACTATGTTCATGAGAAATGAACTAGTTCCAGAGGGCCCCATTCTCTCTCAATGGAACAAACATCTCTGAATGCAGCAGTTATGTGTACCTAGGTCGAGAAGTCAACATGATGAATGACCTAAAACCTGAGCTGCGCAGGAGGAAGAGAGCGGCATGGAATACCTTCAAAGGCATCGAAGAAATAGCTAAAAGGACAAAGAACCTCCGGCTCCGGGCACATCTCTTTGACTCCACCGTTCTCCCTGCATTAACATACGCCTCAGAGACCTGGGCCCTACGAAAGCAGGATGAGAATGCTATTCGGGTCTCCCAGAGAGGAATCGAAAAGAGCTATGCTTGGAATATCACGCCTCACTCAAGTGAGAGAAGGAATCCGGAGTTCTGACCTCCGTCGCTATTCCAGAATCAGGGACGCTGTCTCATTTGCCAAGGCATCGAAAATCAGATGGGCTGGACATGTAATGCGATTTGGAGACAACCGCTGGACTAGAGCCATTACCGACTGGATCCCACGGGATGTCAAAAAGATCACGTGGCCGCCCACCTACAAGATGGTCAGACTTCCTTGTTAAGACCCTGAAGGAACGGTTTGAGGCTCTTCATATTCCTGAATCAACCAGATGCCATTGGGCTACATTGGCACGTGATAGGGTCCAATGGAAATGTTACTGGCGCCCGCTCGAGCAAATCGATGAGTAACGGGATTCAAGTGATCAAGTGATCAAGTGATGTATCACCATGTTACAGAGCTCACTCCTTTATTTACTACCTCTCTGATATTCATTTACACAAGTGGGGGTTTCTTTAGTTCTGTGCTCTGTGCCCAGTGCCTTGAAAAGCATTTATGGTCATAGTAAACATTTGATACCTATTGCTTAAATGACTGAGTGAACAAGTGAGCGAGACAACCAACTCTTCAGTTGTTCCTGCATCTTTGGGTCTCTAATTCCGAATTCAAAGTCTGGGTCGGGGTTGTTGCTTGGTTAAATCCAGTGCACATGTTTTGGTTTCAGCTGCAAGGAAGGGTGGGAAAAGATTCTGCTTTCTAAAATGATATGTCTAGCTTCCTGTTTTGCCTGGATTGATAGCAGAACGTTTTGCCTATCCTATATGTCCCAATTATTCATACACACACCCCTCACTTTACACTACCTATATCTGCAGCACATATTTAATTATGATAAAAATCAGCTGCATCATTTCCAACAGTCCACCCTCTGCTCCCCAATGATAAACAATTCCTTTGCCATGGCATTAAAGAGTATTCACAGGTGAACCACCATCACTTCTCCTGTTGCATGGCTCTCTCCTGTCCCTCTAGTGATCACATTTTCTCTTTCCAAAGTCAACCCAAATAATTCCCTGAACCTTGTGACTGTGGTTCACGATGCCTGATTCCCTCATTATTACTTTCCCTTAGCTCCAGGAACTCAGTGACTCCTGACTCTCAGCAAAGCATTATACCTCTGAGACCATCGTTGTCACCAGTTCAGCGACATTCATTCATGTATTGTCATAGTCACTGAGTACATTTTGTGCCCAATACCACATGTGCAGATGGTCTAATGATGCAAGAAGCAAAACCGGAACCTCTACTCCACACACAAAAGACTATGTAAAAAGATTTGTAAGTGATATGCAGGCAAAATAAAAATCTGATAACATCTATCAAGGAATAAAACCCAGTTGGATACTTTTACATCTTGAGGGATGTTTAAAGGATGAATCTGAAGTCCAAATTTGGAAGTAGGTGCAAAGATATGTTCAATTTAGGGAAGATGTTTTCCATCTCAGGAAGACCAAAGTCGATGAAGTAAGATGGAAAAGGAGCATGGTGGGAGATGTTGTAGAGACAAAGTAGACCTTAGTAAGAATATTGAGTATTATAGTAAGGTCAACAATACCACATTGAAGGGTTCTAAGAGATCCAAGATCAAATTTGCATGTTAAGTTCTACTCAGGCCCAATGTTAAATGTGATTGGAGAGAGATGAGTGGAGACAAGCAAGTCTTTGGGAAGTTACTGCTCAAGTCTGATGGACCAGTATTGTGATGGAGATGGTACAAGCTATGACGATAGAGGCATAGGGGAATTGGGAAATATTCAGGGAATTATTTCTCTGATTGACTGAGTAAGGAATGAAGGTAAGGGATGTATCCAGAAGGACTCACAGATTTCTAGTATAAAAGCTACTTTATTTTCTGACTCTGCTACTAGCAGTATGCACGAATACTATGGAAAATATGGATATACAAACTTCACTTGTATCACTTGTCTTCCTGTTGTTCATTGATTTGCTCGAGTGGGTGCCAGTAACATTTCCATTCGTTGGGAAAGAGGTTCATTATTGTTACTGTTTCTGGCATATAGACTACACCACAGGTAGCTTGCAGGCTCTGCGGTGGTTCTGGGTTTCACCCAGTGGCTGAATGATTAGCTACATTTAGACAGTCTTACTGTGATCAAAGTTCTAAAAACTGTTTAGGAAGTTCTGAAAACTATTCTAGTTCTGAAATCCTAGAATATGTACATATGTAAATACTTGGCAGATGAATACAAATATTAACAGATACAAGTATGTTTATCTGTGTGTGCATTAAGTTCAATGCAAAATGAGCAGTTGGAAAATATTTCTAAAGGCTGGAGCTTTAGTAAATTGCCATAGAAAAAAACTGCAAAATGGTACATTTTCCTACTTGGAAAAAAACTGCTGCCAACCGGATATACAAGGAAAAAATTTTTTTTTGTCCCAGAGAAGCAAAATAAGGGAAGAGCAAAAAAAAAAAAAAAGTTGATTTTGCCAGTAGGAATATTTATATGTTGTACCTGTGATGTCTGTGCACCTGTAGCTATTGAAAGTTTCTGTATTGACCTATAGGGAAAATTGGTTTCCTCTGCTGATTCCCTTGGATTATTCCTGCCTTGCTCAATGAAGGACTGTTTGGGAGAAATGAAGACAAGTACAGACGCAGGAGGCCACATGCAGTGTATTAATAGCAGCACAATCTGCTGACTGGCCTTCCCTGCCCTTTATTTTTTGCTGAAAAGTGAGTTAACTAGCAGGTTACTTGAATACTCTGTGATAGGCATGCACTTGAGCACAAATGCAAGTTGTTTGCATGAGTGTGGTGCACTTAAGTGTATCACACCTCAGGAATTCTTGTCTTCTGTGAAAGGCGGTGGAGGTCTGGTGGTGGAGAGGGGGCTGTTGAAATCTCCCTTCTTCAGGCTTCTGGGTCCTCACCGGCCACCCTGGAACTCTGCCACCCTAACTTGCTGAGATATGTCTGTCATTTTTGACTGGGTGTGATTATATCAGCCCAGTGACTTGTCAGGTCCCAGAGAAATTAAAAAAGAAAAAGTCCAGATGGTGACATTTGTGGTGAAAAAGAAAAGTGTCTTTTTCAGTCAAGCTGCTTTCCAATTATTTAAATTTATACAGCTTTTATTTATTTATTTGCCATTTTCTCCTCTAAAAAGGAGAAAAGTTCCAGGCCTTGCAGGGGCTTGCCTTTCGCTGAGGCTGGTTATCCTTCATCTGCTAGTGGCTGCTCTCACACGGAGAGAGAAGGCACAGACTTTTGCCAGGGAGCAGAAAGACTGTGTCCTGGTCTCTTTGAATTAGGATTTAAGGATTTAACACCGGCTCCTGGTCTTTGATTTAGGAGGAGCACCTCCAAGCCCTCTTGGCAAAGGCTTAACTTTGAAAGAGAAATAAAATTAAATGTTATGTTTTGAGAATTGAAACTGCAATAAAATTAAATGTTATGTTTTGAGGATTTAAAAGGTAAAAAATATATATATATTTTGCTTCTTTGAGTTTGGTACCATGTGAGGCCCAATGAACGCTGATTGATAGCAAGCAACATTTAACTAAAGCTTAAATGATCTGAACACTGTGTCAAGTGTTTTACATGCACTATTTCATGTAGTTGTCATGACATAGTGAGATCTGTGCATAGTGTCATTTCCACATAGTGATTCAGCTAATATACTAAGAAGATGAAGCTTCAAGAGGTTATCTAGACAGCTCAGAATCATACATAAACAAGGGCCATAGTCAGAGGAAGAACCAACTTATCTGATACCACTTGAACCAACAAACTTTGGAGACAGCCAATTCCAAAACACGGTGGGCCTAAAGACTTGAAACAGAATATTCTGGGATTTAGAGAGGACGAAGGTGGTATTGTGAGGTCTAAGTGAGGGAGGTGAACTCAGAGGGAGTAGAGCCTAATGAGGAAAGGATGCAAGGGCAGTCAGGTACAGATAGGTAACTACTTGGATGGTGTGATAAGGCATGGATGTGACATTACAAAGAGAATTGAGGTGATTTCAAAATGGGGACAAAAGTTTGGACTAGAGATATATTGAGACTTTTAGATAGAATGAGCATTAGGGTAGATAGAATGAGTATCAGGGAAGAGAGAATGAGTTTCAGGTAGAGAGAATGAGTATCAGGGTTGGACTGAATGGAATGAGTCAACACTGGTTTGACAAAGAGGGATTCCACCCCTCATACACTTGTTGGTCACAGAACATCAGAATATTCATATTTTTGCCTGCATATTTTAAATTGCCCTTGGAAGGGTCAGGGAATCAGTTTTCCAAAGCTATTTCTAAGATATGCTTATCAGAATTAGGAACTGGGCCATTTCCAGTTGCATTCAGGCCTAACTCCTGAATGCAAGGGATCACTCTTGTGGGATAGTAAGTGATACTGAGGCCTAAACCTGGGTAGGCCACATGCAACGATAAGCTCCCTCCCGTCTGTACTATTTCCTGCTCTAACAGCTTCCAGTTCTTAATATACTTGACCTTTGTATTAAATGGATCCATCTGATAAGACTTGTTCAATGAAATCCTCCTAAATAATGATCCCTAATATGGATAAGATCATTCTATCAAGTTATCAATCGCAAAGGTTCACTCATTATAGGATAGATTGTGAGGAAAAATGTATCTATTCGGTAGCATTAACTGCCTCTGGTGAAGACAGTGATCTCCAACAAATAGGACTACTGAGAACCAAGGCATGTCAGTCTGTGCCTAAGAATTTGTGTCCTCGGCCTGGAGCGATAGCCCAGTGGGTAGGGCCTTTGCCTTGCATGCGGCCGGCCCATGCCGGCCCGGTTCGATCCCCAGCATCCCATATGGTCCCTCGAGCACCGCCAGGAGTAGTTCCTGAGTGCAGAGCCAGGGTAGCCCCTGAGCATTGCCCGGGTGTGACCCCCCAAAAAAAAAAAGAATTTGTGTCCTCTAGACTGTGTTGACATCAAGATACTCAAGCACACTTTTAAATACCCCTGGTAGATGGATCCTAGAATTCTATTCAAGATTTCAAAGGTTTCAATACATGCTTCATAATCCCTAGAATTTCATTCAAGATTCCAAAGGTTTCAGTACGTGCTTCATTATCCCAGCAAATTGTAGATATAAAACACCCTGTTTTACAATGATAATTTGTGATAAGGGGGAGAGCATTCTTATTTTAAGTAAACAAAGCCATCCAGCGAGCTTGATTATGGGTCCTATGACTCTTTGGCTTTGTGTCTGACATCTATGAGTAATCTAGAAGACCAAAGAGAAACTGACTAGCTGCCTCAGCAATAGAGGCATGGCTGCAGATGGATGAACTTGATCCACACCCCAGAGACTTTGAAGGCAAGGTACAGAATTCCCATGGAGCAAATGGAAATCATGAGGGAGAAAAGAAATCTGTCTTGCAATTATTTGAAATTCCTCCCAAGAGGCAATTATTTGAAATTCTTCCCAAGAGGATCAATTGACAGCACAACTGGGGCCTTAAAGAGAAGGTCTGAATGGAGTAGTTGGTTAAAAACCTAGGGAAAACCAAAAGGGAAAATGTTATATAACCTGGGCAGAATCCCAGAAAAAACGGTCAAATTTAAACATTTATGAGATCAAAGAGCTGAAATGCTTACTGACCACCAACTATGACTACCCTGATGCTATCAGATTTCTTCTCTTCTGGTTTTAGTCCTGGTGGTAGAATCAAGCTAAAAAAAATGGAGTTGGATTCTAAAGTATGGGGGGGAAATTCAAAGAAGAACTATGGCTCATTTTCTTGTCTTCTAGAAAAAGACAATAACTCTGTTGAATAGAATTCAAGAATTTTAGTATAATAAATTAAGATAAGTTTGACCTTATGTATTTATGTTATGATCATGAACTGAGGAGAGGCAGTAAAATACAAAAAAATTAAACCTGTGATGGCCTGAGAGATAGTCGTTAAGGACAGTAGTTAAGAAAGTGGTTAAGGAGCTTACCGTACATGAGGCTAATCTGTTTAATCCCAGTACCTGGTCCCCAAGCACTGTCAGTCTGACCCCTTAGCACAGATCCAAGCTGATCCAAGAGTAAGTACTGAGCACTACCATGTGTGGCCCAATCCCATGCCCCCAACATGGAACTAGTGCAATCTGATCACTTGAATAGCTACATAAATATGCACATAAAAGTTCTAGTTGTAGTTAGAGATTTGAAGAAACAAGGAAGCCGAATTAAAGATATGAGCAGTGAGCAGTTTTCTTATCGAAAAGAAGACTCACTATGCAGGAAATATTTCAGAATCAGAGATGACCCAAGTCTTTAGGGAGGCTGGGAGAAGAAGATATCTTTAGGCAGAAGAATAAGTTTGAGAAAGGAGAAAAAAAATATTGTCTTGAAACTAGAATCAGTGAGAATAGATGAACAAGTAATTTAATTCTGTCTAGAGCTTGATTATAAAACAGGGAGTTACATAGCCAAAACTGCATTCCCATATAAATTTTTGGAGGATCCTCAGTGCCAGTAGTTGAAGAATGGGTCTGGTGCTACAACAGCTAAAGAAAGAATCACATCAATGAAGCATCTTGAAAGCTCTATCAATAGTTCTGACTCATCTTTCCAATCTCATGTTTCAGTGCCCTGGCAGACATCTTTTCCCCGTGCACTTGCTAATCATGGCTATGGGATAAAATTTACTATAAGACAGATGTTTACTAAGAGAATGGGGTTCACAGAAATATATCTAGAACTGAGTTTTGTGGTAGCATGCTCATGTGCTGAATTTGTTGAGTCACCTCATTTCATGGATGACATAGGGAATAGTCAAGATTGTAAACCATGAAGAAGTAGGCCTAACCATGTGCCAAGGCCAAATAATTCTCCACAGTTATTTGAGACAGAAACAAGCTCTCCCTGTTGTGCTCCCTGTGCTCCACTGATCATGAGGCAGTGGAGGGAGGAAGGGGCAACTTCCGGCCTGGGCCCTCCACTCTGATAGAGCCTCACAAGAATCCAGAGGAACCTCCACACCATATTGGTGACCATTTTCATCATCTGGACTCCACAGCTCCTCTAAGCTCCACCCAAAAGAGAAAGCTGATCTCAAACCCAACTTTTTAGAGCCCCACTCTACAGAGAAACCTATTTCAAACCCAGGTATGCTTGAACCAGGGACACAGATACACAGTTCATCAGCAAATTAACAAGAGTATTCCACTTGCCGAGAGTATCCCGACTGAACAGCAGAACCTGGCAAGCTGTCTGTTGCGTATTTGATATGCCAAAACCAGTAAAAACAATGGGTCTCATCCCGTGATCCTGAAAGAGTCCTAAATACAGCCATGTTAAGTGGGATGAGCAAGGAGAAGCTGATAAAATCTCAGGGTAAACTAGGCGGCCAAATTGAAGAAGGACTAAAATGACTGTCTGTGCTTTCAATGCACTTACGCTGGCATTGGAAGCATATATTGAGGACCTTATGGTGCAAGCAGGAAAGATCAAGTACAACATCATTGGTCTGACCGAGATGAGAAGGTGTCAATCACATCAAGCTGTTTTCGACACTGGAGAAGAACTGTTGTTTGGAACATGTGATGAAAGAGGCGTCAGTATCACTGGCAACACAAACCTGGCCATGAGAATTGATTCATTTGAGTGCCTAACAAGTTAAATTGGATGACTACACTTGAAAAGATGTGGCTCACTGCTGGCAGTTACTATCTTTGTTGTCTAGGCACCAACATTCACATACAAGGAAGAAGAAATTGAGGAATTCTACATGGAACTGGAGTTCTACAAATAAGATCACACTTTCTACAAGATCATAGTCAGTGATTTTAATGCCAAGATAGGACCAAGAAAATTGGCCAAAGAACTTCACATCGGGACCCATGTCCTAGAATGGAATGAACAGGGTGAGAGACTGAGTTCATCATGTTGACCAAGACCTTTCATGGTACTCACAGTTCCAGGAGGCTAAATTGAAACGTTGGACATGGGAATCTCCTGGTGGACAGTTTCACAATGAAATTGACCACATCATATTCAATTGATGGTTTTCCCTGACTGATGTACAGTTGTTCCAAAATTCCAAACAGGATCAGACCATGGTCTCATTCGTGCAAAATTCTACTTTACGCAATGGGGAGAAAAGGCTGCAAAGTTTAAGAAGAGAACTCCCAGAATGACCACCAACTGGGAACTCTTTGGTACCATTGCAGTAATATGTGAAGATACCATCATTGATGACATCAATGAAGAATACAACTGACTGGTTCAGCACCTCCTTGATTGAGTGACGAAATCCGAGGAGAGAAAGCCACAAAAGGTACACCTGTCTTCAAAAACTCTCGAGTTCATTAGTCAACGTGGCAAGGTGCAAGCATCAGGCAACCATAAGCTAACGTCCATTCTCACAAAGCAGTGAAGAGAAGCAATAAAAGGAAGACCTCAAAGAGAGAGAACAACAATACTGGCTTATGCAACAGAAGCCAGGGAAAGCATTCACAATGCCTTCCTGTCCTTCAACTACAAGACCAAAATGACTGCCCTCCAACATCCTGATAGATCTATCACATCTTCCAGAAAGGCAATGAGGAAGATTATCCATGACTTCTACTTGGATCTCTTTGGTAGCCACGTCCACCTGCCCACATACCAAATTCTGCAGGATGGATATGTCATTCTGAATGTTCTCCCTTCTGAAATCTGACATGTCATTTTGTCGGTAAAGAAGGGAACAACACCAGGCCCAGACAAAGTCAGACCCAAACACCTGAAGAATCTGCAGTCAGTACTTATCAATACACTGGCTCTGCTCTTCACACACTACCTGTCTGAATGCAAGGTGCCCTCCCAATGGAAAACCAGCAGGACAGTTCTACTGTTCAAGAAGGAGACATCCATGACATTGGCAACTATCACCCCATCTGCTTGTTGTCCGTCATCTACAAGCTGTTCCCTTGAGTTATCCTGAACAGGATTGGCAGAACATTAGATGAAGACAATCATGCAAGAAAGCTGGGTTCTGAAAAGGATTCATTACAATCGACCATATCCACATGGTAACCAAGCAAGCCTGGTTGCAAAAGAGATTCAGCATGATCTACCTTATCCACATGGTGACCAAACTCATTGAAGTTTCGTGACAGTTCAAGATACCACTCTGTCTAACGTTCATTGATTTAAAAGAAATTCTTTGATTCTGTTGATACTGAAGCAGTCATTGGAGCCCTAGCTAAACAGGGCATTCAAGTTCAGTACATCAAGATTCTCCATGTGCTATATTATGGATTCACCACCAGCATATCACCATTATACAAGGGAGTGATCAATGTAAAAAGGGGTTCAAGAGGGAGATACAATGTCACTGAAACTCTTCAGTTCCACCCTCGAGAATGTCATGTGATGACTGGAATGGGAAGGAATGGGAGTGAAGCTAGAAGGTTGGCAACTATACCACCTCTGCTTTGCTGGTGACATTGTTCTAATATCAAATATCAGCCAAGCAGCATGAATGCTGGCCAACTTTAACTATGAGTGTGGAAATGTTGGACTGCAGCTGAATTTCAAGAAAACAACGTTCATGAGAAATGAACTAGTTCCTGACGATCCATTTGCTCTCAATGGAATGAACATCTCTGAATGCAGCAGTTATGTGGACTTAGGTTGAGAACTCAATATAATGAACAACCTAGCACCTGAACTATGCAGGATAAAGAGAGCAGCATGAAACACCTTCAAGAGCATCGAGGAAGTGGTAAAAAGACAAAGAACCTCTGGCTCTGGGCACAACTTTTCAACTCCACCATTCTTCCTGCACTAACATATGCCTAAGAGGCCTGGGTCCTATAAAAACATGACAAGATGGCTATTTGGGTAGTCCAAAGAGGAACCAAAAGTGTCATGCTTGAGTATCACACTTCACTCAAGTGAGAAGGAATCGGAGTTCCCACTTTGGTTGACTATCAAGAACCAAGGATGATGTCTTGTTTGCCAAGATAATGAAAATCAATCAGATGGGTGGACACTAATGTAATTTAGGGACGAATGCTGGACTAGAGTTGCTGCCCACTGAATTCCACGGGACATCAAAAGAACATGTGGCCACCTACCTAAAAGATGGTCAGATTTCTTAGTCAAAAAACCTGAACGAACTGTTGAGGCTTTTCGTGTTCCTGAGGAAAGTAGATGCCATTCAACTACACTTGAACACGAAAGACTTGCATGTGACAGGGACAAATGAAGATGTTACTGGTGCCCACTCTAGCAAATTGATGAACAATGGGAAGATAAGTGATAAAAGTTATCTTCCCTATTTGGTGTCCACTGTTTTGAATGCCTTTTCAAGAATACTTTGTAGGCACATAGATTGTTTTTCATGTTCATGAGGACTAGTTAAAAATAACTTTACAGAACTTTACATTTTACATGTTAGATTTTCTGGATCTAATTGTTCACTGATTCACCCTCTTTGGAGCACTTATTATGCAAAGAATTCAGAGAATGAAGAACATCAAATGATGAAATGTCTTCTCTCCTGAAGCTCACAGTATCTCCTCACAAAAGGGTAATGACATTACTCAGAGAGATAATAAGTGCTGCAATTAGAGATAGAGTCCCTTTCTCACAAATTCAAATCCACCACTTAAGTTTTCAGGACTGTTTTCTGAAAGATAGACAATTGTTCAAAGGTCTTATTCCAATTCTATAATCACAAGTTTTAAAGACAACTATGATGTTTCTTATAATTTGACTCTTTTCAAATGGAAGTTATAGCTTTCATTACTTAAATTATTTCTTGGTTCAATGGACTGAATACATACTTTGCATGCAAGAGGCCGAGGTTCAAACCCAGCAACCACCACTAGAAGCAACCCAACAGAGCTGGAAGAAACCCCTGTGTACCATTGAGAGTAGTCCAAAACAAAAAAGAGCACATATTAGAGATGAAATTTTGAATAAAATAGAGTCCTGAATAGTTGAAGGAACCTTAATTGCTATGATACTTTGTGAAGTATCTGGTATAAAATCTTGGTTATGCTCACCCAAACATTCCTTTACAAGAAAGTTACTGATATGTAGATTCGCCCAGCTCCTACTAATGCAGCTACTTTTTATTGATAAAATTATTCCAATAAAATTTTCTCTGTACCTTTTGACTACTGTTGTGTTTTATTCCATGTTCAATAAACTATGGCAAGCTAAGACATGTTTATTTAATGGATTTTGTGGAAATGTAACACAAGCTTCCTAACACCTGTTTGCATTTTCATACACATTCAGTACAAAGGCGGGGATATTCTTAAACAGTACGTGAAGAATAATAGCTCAATTACTGATTGCAATTGATGTAGAAGAGGCAAATTCTCCTGATCTTTGTCATATTTCTAATCCATTAAGTCATTTATTCATCTATATTATGTTGGACAATTGCACTATGGGTAAGCACCTGTGGATATAGAACTTGAGGGATAGTTAATAATTAGACTAGATGATTGTCGGGAGCCACTGGGGTCCCCAAACAGTATCAAGACAGAAGTTCTCTTCTACCTCCGAGGCTGCTGGGGAATGAATGAAAGCTCACAATTCTGGCACAGTTCCAAAAAAAAGGCTTTTAATAGTACAAAAGCTCTACCATCACAATCCAATATAATGAAAGAACTCTAGCTCTGGTCAGAACTTAGACCATACTCAAGAGTCCAAGTCTCCCACTAAAGAGGACCCCACCAGAGAGGAGTCCCACTAAAGAGAGGATCTCACCTGAGAGAGAGAGTCCTACCAAAGAGGAGACCTACCCAAAAAAGGGACCAGTGCCTCAAGTCAGTCCCTTTATACACACCAAAGTATATCCTAACTGTTGACAGGGAGGGTCCTATCAACAAAGAACCCTAAACAACTTCTAGATAGTAGAAAAGTGTAGAAGGGTGGTGTCACACCCTATTATAGGTATAAACAAAGGATTACACCAAGGACTAATCCTTTCTTCCCAGATTATCACTTATGTAAAACACTGAAGCGAGATGGGGGCTGATATAAAATAATACATCTTAATTTCATGGGCTTCATGTAATCTAGATGGTAACCACAAGGTCCTTCTTATTTATTATCGTCACCAGGGTGATTCTGAGTATCTCAATCTCTGTATACTGAAAGGGTCACACTCACCTGCATGAGGGCAAGCTAGTATGATCTTTCCTATAATCTTAAACTTTAGTCTCAACATAGCTAGGGTGGTAGTCTCCTGATACATTCTAGGTGTCCCATGCTGGGTGTAGTGGGTATAAAGTGGAGCTGTGCCCAATCTAGATAACGTAGAAGTCTTAGTAGATGTATAATAAGTCAGAAGATACTCATTCAGAATCAAGATGACTTCCCTAACTGCCACACCCTCCATCAGTGTTTATATAGGAGAGAGATCTCATTAGTATGAACCTTGGCTTAGAACACATAAATAGATTAAGCTGTGAGTGGATAAAACAGCAAGCAAAGCTCCCATGCTAGGTAAGCCTGTCATCCAACAGATGACTAATGATGCAATGGCCTGGGGCAGAGGATCTAGTAAACTACCAGCCATCATGTCTGTGGTGGGATTTCCAGCTACTCCAAGAAAAATTTTATTAAACATTTTTAGAGATGTTATACTCTTAATTATTAAGACTCTAAAGTAGATTTTATAATTAATGTATATTCTCAGTTATTACCTATCCACCTTAAAATGTATAAGATTTTTCACTCAAATGGGAATAAGATTTATACCTACTTAAAAGGATTTTTAATAAGAATGCCTAGCAAATAGTCCAGTATTCAAGAGATATGGATTGGCTTTTTATTTTATGTCTTAGAGTTGACATCTTTTTGTTTTTGACATTTGTGTATTCTTTTGGAGATGGTCAGAATGAGGCTGTTTATCCAACTTCCGTGCTGCTCCACAATTCATTTTGCATATTTTGGACAGATTCCAGAAATAAACCCTCGAGTTGGAGAAAACAATTGGGAACCAAGAAAGCTCAAAGAAATTCTAGGAGGCAGCAAAGCAACTGGAATCAGAGGACATAAAATACTACTATTTTAAAAATATTCTATAAAACCATTAGCATTAAGCTTTCCTTTTTCAGATTATGAAACAGAGTGTAAGATTTTTGCATGATTTCCCAAAGAATGAGTGATGTGACTTTTACAATTTTTTCCTTATAGAAACTGAAGACTTAAATTCGCAGAAAAATGTGGTAAAGGGTAGTACTAGAGACCAGAATAGAAAGCTTATCTCTTTGTTGGTGCTGGCCCACTGTCTTAAACTTTCTTTGCTTTCTACTGTTGCTTCATCTGTAATTCATATACCACTTCTGAACTGACACAATTTTGATAGGATTCGGTTTTACTTTTCTGCATAGCCGTGAAATCACAGTGCCAGAAAAATTACAACTTTTACTGATTTTCATTTGACCCTTACAACTCTATGAAGTGTTATTAACATGAAAACCTATAAGCAACAAGTCATATAACTGTTCAATGTCTCAAAATGTTCATGAGTTGTTAAAAAATAAAGAGGGGGCAGAGAGATAGAAAGCAGGTAGGTAAGGCATTTGTCTTGGCGTGCCCTATCCAGGTTTGATCCCAAACACTTAATGTCTTGATCCCAAACGCTTAAATGTCCTACGAGCTTAGAGTTAGAAGCCCTAAACACTGCTGGATGTAGCCACCAAATTAAAAAACAATCTCATTGTGATTTTAATGGACCATTTTACATTTTGTTCCCAGTCACAGCAGATTGGCAGATTCCTTGTTCTCCACGGAAGATACGATTTTTGGTCCTTCCCTGAGCTGGCCTGCCTCTAGAGTCTCTCAATCAAAGCTTGTAGGGTACAAGAAGCTTGTAGGGTACAAGAAGCTTGTGGGGTACAAGAAGCCTGTAGGGTACAAGTAACAGTCACTATCACTATCACTATCTTCCAGTTAATCATCTATTTGCTAGAGCGGGCACCACTAATATATCCATATGTCCTGTCTCATGCTAGTAGAACCCAAAGGCATCCGCTTGCTCCAGGAACATAAAGAGCCTCAAACAATTATATTAGGTCACAGGAATGACCTAATACAAATGTTACTGGTATTTGGCATATCAAATACTACACGAACAGCTTGCCAGGCTTGCCGTGTGGGTGGCATACTGTTGTAGTCACCTCTAAACATGAGTGCCTTAAATAAGTGTTGAAACTGCGCGGCACCAAGGGATATGTCTTAAAACCACAAGCACAAAATTTTGTGGTTAATTACTCCACAAGGCTTCAAGGCCTAGGTCTGAACAACCCTGACTGAATTATACCTCTGGCTCAGCACGAGTAGGTCTTGGAATTTCTATGGCTCTGTCTTGCGGGAGGACCCATCTATGCACTGTTTACTAATGACATCCATAAACACATATTCAATTAAGATGCAGAGAGTAAAAGTCTCTGCATCCAAGGAAAAGAAATTAGCTCTCTGGAGTAAAACCTCTCAAATGTGCTTTTCTCAGACGGATAGATACAAAATTCAGATGATTCTCTCCATTATCTTGTTACATGTAATAGCAAAAGCAGTTACAGTTCAGTTGGGAAGAGAAATGAAATGAAGAGATCTGGATTCAAACTCTGGCTCTGCTGCTCACCCCATGCTGTGGCTTATTTCCTTCCTGTTTAGAGCATGTTCATGTTATAGCAGTACCTGTTATAATTACCTGCTCCTGTCATCGAGACCAATCCCTTTCACTTCTGTTTCCCTGGAAGGGGGTTTTGGGGGTCCCATAACTGGCTTTTCTGTCTGCATGAAGGGTAGATCCTATAGCTGAGGGGAAAGATTTTTGCCTGGATTTATGCAAACCAACACAGTGCCATGAAACAAAATGTACTGAAGGCAATAAAGAGAAAAGAGTATATTTCACTTTACTCACATTTAAGTGCAATATACCAGTTTGCTATTGGATCTAATCAAAGGAAGCATAAGATCTGTAGAGATAGAGCAGTAACTATGACTTCCAGTTTTCTAAGAGCACTGTAAACAGGAGTCCACATCAGTCTAATCTTTTCCATAGATCTCGCCAAAAAGGTACTAGAACAATTTTTTCAGATGTTTAAATTGTTTCATAGTTTCTTTCCGCAACATCCGCAGACCTTCTACGCATTCCTTTCTTTATTAAAATACATCATCTAGACTTCTTATAGCCACACCCTATAGGCTTAACTTCCTTATTTTACTGAACTTAAAACAGGCAGATCTACAAGAAGTTTGGAAACAAGCTGCTAATTATACTCATCTAGCATGACAAAATGACTTTAAAGGCATTAAATCAGTTCCATAGATATTCAAGAGGTCGAAATGCTCACAATTAAAATTTTGTTAAATATACGCTTGGCAAAAGTTCACTTCATCACTTGATCACTTGACATTCTGTTATTCATCGATTTGCTCGAGCGAGCACCAGTAACATTTCCATTTGACCCTATGGCGTGCCAGTGAAGCCCAATGGCATCTGCTTGCTTCAGGATTAAAAGAGCCTCAAACCGATTGATCAGGGTCTTGAGGAAGAAGTCTGACCATCTTGTAGGTGGGCGGCACATGATCTTTTTTTTTAACATCCTGTGGGATCCAGTCAGTAATGACTTTTGTCTAGCAGTTTTCTCCAAAACCACATTACATGTCCAGCCCATCGTATTTTCAATGCCTTGGCAAATGAGACAGTGTCCCTGATACTGGATCATTGACAGAGGTTGGAACTCTGGATTCCTTCTCTCACTTGAGTGAGGCATGATATTCAAGCATAGCTCTTTCGATTACTCTTTGGAGACACAAATAGCATTCTCATACTGCTTTCATAGGACCCAAAACTCTGAGGTGTATGTTAATGCAGGGAGAACAGTGGGGTCGAAGAGATGTGCCTGGAACCAGAGGTTCTTTGTCCTTTTAGCTATTTCTTCAATGCTCTTGAAGGCTTTCCATGCTGCTCTCTTCCTCCTGCACAGCTCAGGTTTTAGGTCGTTCATCATGTTGAATTCTTGACCTATATACAAATATGTGCTGCATTCAGAGATGTTTGTTCTATTGAGAGTGAATAGGGCCTCTGGAACTAGTTCATTTTTCATGAACATTGTTTTGTTGAGATTCAGCTGTAGACCTATCTTTCCACATTCTCAGTACAAGTCAGTCAGGATTTGTGCCGCTGGCTAGTGTTTGATGTTATTAGAACGATGTCATCAGCAAAGCAGAGGTGGTGGAGTTGCCGACCATGTAGCTTCACTCCAATTCCTTCCCATTCTAATTGTCAGATGATATTCTCAAGGGGCAGTGCTGAAGAGTTTCAGAAGAAATGCTATCTCCCTGCCAAACTCCTCTTTTGACATCAATGATCATTTCCTTGTAGAATGGTGAGATCCTGGTGGTGAATCCTTAATAGAGCTCACAATAGGAGCTTGATGTATTGAGTTGGAACGCTGTGTTTGGCTAGGGCTTCAATGACTGCTTTGGTCTCAACGGGTCAAAGTGTTCTTTAAATCAATGAATGTTAGAACTGCATCTTGAACTCCCTACAAACCTCAATGAACTTGGTTACAGTGTGGAAATGGTCGATTGTGCTGAATCCTTTTTTTAGAAACCAGCTTGCTCACATGGTTGAACTTCATCTAATGTTCTGCCTATCCTGTTCAGGATGACTCAGTGAACAGCTTGTAGATGACGGACAACAAGACTGGGCGATAGTTGCCAAATGTTGTGGATGTCTCCCTTCTTGAACAGTAGAACTGTCCTGCTGGTTTTCCATTGGGAGGGCACTTTGCATTCAGACAGGTAGCATGTGAAGAGCCAAGCCAGTATATTGATGAGAACTGATGGCAGGTTCTTCAGGCAAATGCCCTACCCACTGTGCTATCTCTCTGGCCCCATTAAGCAGCCTCTTGTTCCCTGCCTGTTTTCATGAAGTATGCTCTTCAAAAAACTCTCGAGCTCATTCACCAATGTGGCAAGGCACGAGCTTCAGGCAACCAAATGTTAATGTCCAAGCTCGCAAAGAAGGGCAGAGAAGCAATAAAGGAAGACCTCAAAGAGAGTAGAGCAGAAATACTGGAAGATGCAGCAGAAGCCGGGAAAAGCATTCGCACCCCCTGCCTGTCCTTCGCCAGCTAGAAGACCAAGATGACTGTACTCCAACATCCTGATTGATCGATCACATCTTCCAGAAAGGCAATGGAGAAGATTATCCATGACTTCTACTCAGATCTCTTTGATAGCCACGTCCACCTGCCCACATACCAAATTCCGCAGGATGGATATGTCATTCCCAACGTTCTCCCTTCTGAAATCTGACATGCCATTTCGTTGGTAAAGAAGTAAACAGCACAGGCCCAGACAAAGTCAGACTGGAACACCTGAAGAATCTGCTGTCAGTGCTCATCAATTCACTGGCTCGGTTCTTCACTCGCTACCTGTCTGCATGCAAGGTGCCCTCCCAATGGAAAACCAGCAAGACAGTTCTATTGTTCAAGAATGGAGACATCCATGACATTGGCAACTATCGCCCCATCTGTCCATCATCTATAAGCTGTTGACTCAAGTCATCCTGAACAGGATAGGCAGAGCATTAGATGATGGACAACCAAGTGAGCAAGCTTGTTCCAAAAAGGATTCAGCACAATCGACCATATCCACATGGTAACCAAGCTCATTGAGGCTTGCAGGGAGTTCAAGATGCCGCTCTGTCTCATGTTCATTGATCTAAAGAAAGCCTTTGATTCTGTTAAGGCCGAAGCAGTCATCGAAGCCCTAGCCAAACAGGGCATTCAAACCCAATACATCAAAATCCTTCATAGCTCTATTATGGATTCACCACCAGGATCTCACCAGTCTACAAGGAAGTGATCATTGATGTCAAAAGAGGGGTTTGGCAGGGGTGATACCATTTCACCAAAACTCTTCCGCGCCACCCTTGAGAACATCATGCGACAATTAGAATGGGAAGAATGGGGAGTGAAGATAGACGGTTGGCAACTACACCACCTCTGCTTTGCTGATGACATCGTTCTAATAACACCAAACATTAGCCAAGTGGCACAAATGCTGACTCACTTCGACAGAGAATGCAGAAAGATAGGTCTATAGCTGAAATCAACATACAATGTTCATGAAAAATGAACTAGTTCCAGAGGCACCATTCACTATCAACAGAACAGATATCTCTGAATGCAGCAGTTATGTGTACTTAGGTTGAGAAGTCAACATGATGAATGACCTAAAACCTGAGCTGTGCAGGAGGAAGAGAGCAGCATGGAATGCCTTCAAGAGCATCAAAGAAATAGTTAAAAGGACAAAGAACCTCTGGCTCGGGCACAACTCTTGGACTCCAGCATTCTCCCTGCATTAAAATAAGCCTCAGAGACCTGGGCCCTATGAAAGTAGGATGAGAACGCTATTTGGGTCTCCGTAAGAGGAATCGAAAAGAGCTATGCTTGGAATATCACGCCTCACTCAAGTGAGAGAAGGAATCTGGAGTTCCGACCTCTGTTGATATTGATTCAGGGACACTGTCTCGTTTGCCAAGGCATTGAAAATCAGCTGGGCTGGACATGTAATGTGATTTGGAGATGACCCCTGGACTAGAGCCGTTACTGACTGGATCCCATGGGATGTCAAAAGATCACGTGCCACCCGCCTAGAAGATGGTCAGACTTCTTCGTCAAGACCCTGAAGGAACGGTTTGAGGCTCTTCATATTCCTGAATCAAGCAGATGTCATTTTGCTACAATGGCACGTGATAAGATCAAATGGAAATGTTATTTGCCGCTCGAGCAAATCGATGAATAACAAGATGTCAAGTGATCAAGTGATGGGTCAAGGCAGCACTTTTGTTAATATAAAGCTGGCAAACTAGATTATGGCCAATTCAGTTGTAAACCTAAGATCGTGGTATGTTTCTATTTTCAGCTTTTTATGAGTTCAGCTTTCTTAGTTCCTAATTCCTAGTTCCAAGTTCTGAGTGCTGCTTTAGTGGCTGTCGCTAGACGTGTAGTAAAGTTAACATCAGTTATGATGTCTAGTCTCTGGAAATAGATTTGAGGACAGGTTTGGCTGCTAAAAAAATCCTGTAGGATAAATCACTGCATTTATCCTCTTTTGAAGTCAGTGAGCATTTGCCATAATCTTGCTTCCTCTGGTTTGATAATCCCATTCTTGATCTGTTAAGGAAAACTGCAGTTAAACCTACATGGTAATCAAGGTAAGCAGCCAGAGCTCAACTGCACTGGCCCTATTGTAACAGCATGCACAGCTGTTGTAATCTGTCCCTTTTTCTGGCGTGCAACAATTGGATAAAATTTGTCACCGTGGTGAACTGAAAAGCTAAGGTTAGGACTCGAAATTTCTTTGTAAACTTTGAAGGATCTTTTCCGATCTGCTGCTTGCATCGGTGAGGGCCACTCATGCCAAGGGGCAGACGGGTCTTCCCTTAGGGAAACATCTGAGCAGGCTTTGGGATGCTAGAGGCACGGATTTCTGTGTACCCTGCTGAGCTGGTTTCGGAGGTAAAAGATAGATGCCTGAGCTTTTTCCAGCCTGCTGCAAACTCCTCTGCAAATAGGCCCTGCTGCACTAGCCCCTTCTAGGGGAAAGCTGCACTACTAGGCTGCTTTAGACCACACAGTGGGCTTCCTTGCAAAGTGTCTTTTGCTGAGCTGTTCTCCTTTAGGAAGCCTAGATCTGAGGTGCCTGAAGTGACCTTAGGGAGGGGCTCAGCAGCAGCAGCCCCCAAACCTCCTCTGAATCTTTTGCAGCCTCTGCAGGTGGCAGTGGAGTTGGAGGCAAGATGGAGCCTCTGGAGCTCCAGCAGTTGGTGTGGGATTCTGTTCTATTCCAAAATTGACTGCTCCTTCTGTAGAACAGAGACCACACACAATAATGCAAGTCACAGCGAGGGTTTATTTCCAGCTCGATGGGTTCCAAGAGTCAGCCCAATGCAGCAGGTTTCAATCAAGGACCCTGAGCATACTAAGGCAGGGGTTTTTATAGCATGTCACATTTTTTGTTTTGTGAAAACATCCTGATAGTTTACAAAATAAGCCTCAATTAGCAGAGAGCAGTATCTGGTCCCATGACTCCACCCATATTTAATGTTTATGGTTGATTAAACAGATTAAGTTTTGTAGTTCCTAGTTCCTGCCCCTCAGATCATGTCCTCAGGGTCACAGTGGAGGTCTAAATGACTCTTTGTCTAAGATGGAGTCCCTATGTCTAGTGACTCGTTTTGCTCACCTGAGCCTCTAACAGTTCCTTTGCACCTGAGACATGCACATAACAAATATGGCAGTTTTTTTTTTTTCTGAATCCGAGCACAATGCCATGAAGGCTTGGTCTTAAGAAATTTCATCCCATTTCTTTTTGCTTTTTGAAAAACAGTCTAATCCCCTCCTCCTCAGACCTGCTTCCTGTTGTTTGCCTAATCAGGTAGGGGCTTGGGAAAGCAAGGAGTAACCTCTGGGTGTGACCCAAAACCCAAGAAATTGGGGAGAAGATGTGGAGATGATTAACTTTTAGGTGTCTAGATCCAGCAAGGACTTATGTGCTACTAGGTTTCCATTATGACCTTTCATAGCAGGCGATCTTTTTTTAAAGGGATATCCCCAACGTGATCCTTGTTCCTGTGTTCCTATCACTTTGACCCAGTAAAGGGGCTTGAGTCAGGAGGGTCTAAAATGAGTTTCCTTCAAGCAGTCTGTCCCCTGATGGGGAGCTCAGGGATAACTGCCCACCTTCCTGTGCCAAAAGTCCTGTTTTCCTAGACTCCTCTCTTCCTAATTGGGAAATGGTCATTCTGTCCCTCTAGGACTCACTCCTAGAGTACACCAAAAGAACTGGGAAAAGCTTAAGATCTCAGAAAGAAACTGGTTATTTTCCTCTGTGCTAAAGCTTAGCCTGAATATAAATTGGAGAATGGGGAAATTTAGCCAAAAGGGGGGCTCCCTTAACTGTAATATAATCCACCAGCTTTACAATCGAAGAAGCAAGCTCAGATACTTTGTATAAAACTATTTTTCACCCTCCACTACAATGATGGCCTACATAGCTCTTGCCTTTCCTAACTTCCAGTAATAGAGATTGAGCAAAGATAGGTAATCAGAAATAAAAGGGTCTCAGAATGAGTTGCTTTCCTCCATCACTTCCAGGAGGAGAGGGTGCAAGGAACAGCTAGGGAAGAAAAAGGACAAAGAGGACGAACTGTGCTGGAAGCTTACGGCAGCTTGTAAGTTGACCCAGCTCTACAGAAGATTTCCTAAGTTCTCTGACCCAAAAAAGTCTCTGCTTCCAGTGTGGCAAACTTGGCCACTGTAAATGACTGTCCTGAATGATCGAGAAGCCTCAGGCGTCATGCAAGAAATGTGGTGTGATTTCCTGTGATGGGTCTTTGTATGGGCCATTGGATGAATGACTGCACAAAACCCCAAAGGAAAGATTCATTTGGATTGTTCCAGGTGGGCCCTGGCAGAGGTAAATTCTGAATGGGGAGGCCCAGAGCACTGTAAGTGCCAGACTCTCTAGCATCATGGTTCTCAGTGCGAAAACAACTTCAGCGATTTACACTGCCAAGACCTGTATCAACACGCTCCTCTATCTTTTTGCAAATGTACAGAGAGGCCTGGGTCACAGGCACGGGACAATGCCAAGAGCATCTTCACCCAAACTTGTGTTTGTTGGTCTTGCGGTTGAAACATGGACTGAGCTTCTGACATCCCAAGCAGGCCCAAAGTTGTTGATAGTATTTACAGCCTCTATAAGTTTACAGTCTCTATAAGTCTATAAGATGGAAAAAAGAATCTTGAAAAGTGAAAAGCTATCTCTTACACAGGTAAGATGGATTTTTAAAGCTATAAAGGAAGATGCTTGAGTCCTCTTCAGATAAAATTGATTTCAGGTATGCTGGTCCAGAGACTCTCAGACATGGGGGCAGAGCTGTTCCTTGCTCTCCCTGTGCCCAGCCGTTCATGAGGCAGTCGGGAGGCATGGCGGGTTCTAGCCCTGGCCCACCACCTCGGCAGAGCTTCACAACAAGCCAGACCACCCCCCTCACTCCACGGCGCCGCCATTTTCCACATTTGGACTTCCCTCTCATCAGAACTCCACCCAGCCGACCAGCCCATCACAGCCCAGCTTGCGTGGCAGCTTGCGGCCGCACGGTTCATCTATAAATGCTTTATTTGGAGGTGTTTAAATAAGCTTGCCTCCCTGGCAAGCTTCTCATGTTGTATTTGATATGCCAAATTCCAGTAACAATTATATTAGGTCATTCCCATGACCTAATATAATGGTTTGAGGCTCCTTATGTTCCTGTAGCAAGCCGATGCCCCTGCTCTACTGGCATGAGACAGGATATATGGAGATATTACTGGTGCCCGCTCTAGCAAATAGATGATCAACCATGATCAATAGATGATCAAGATCGTGATTGTGATAAGTTTACAGTTCATAAGCATAAATCGAATGTGGAAAGAATACGGAGAGAACAAAAGAAGTTTTTGTTAAACAACATTTTCTTTCTTCCAGAAAACCTGTAAGAACCGAAGTAGCTACAAGGTCACACAAGGTATTGAGACAAGGAGAAATTAGAAATACTCTTCAAACCATTAAAATGGTGATGGATGCTCTTGCCATTCCATATAAATAATGTTTCCATAAAAACATTTCATTTCCAGTTCATACAGTGAAAGCAGAATAAAAATGTGAACTTTTTAAGAATGACACAACTTTTAAAATCTTATTTCACATTAAATTCGCAGATATTTATGACATAAATAAATTGTGTTTTATTTGCTTTATGTAATAAAAGTAACTCATTTTATCTATTATTAAATTAAATAAATCTATTATATTTGTTATTAACTGAATAAATAAATTAGCCTGAAAAAAGCTAGCCAGTCAATAAACAGGACAAGCTGCTTCCCTAGATCAGTGACACGCACCCCAACAATCTTTAAAGACTAGGTGCTTTATCTACTGCAACCCTGTTATACCACAGCAAGTTAAAATTTTTTTTAATTGTGCTATTGAAATTCTCAATATAAATACCTCAAAAATGCTTTAAAATCCCAAATTCTTGAGCCTCAGAACCTGTACTTCTGAGGGCTGCAGAACTAGCTTAAAATGAGATGAGCAAACTTTACACAAGATAGCTGCAAGATTTTATCTCAAGCCTAAACCAATTTCAGTTAAAAATTAGACTATTTTACAAATAGAGATGAAACTTCAGTAATGTTTCCACCTCTGTGCAAAATAAAAGTTAAAGTTTTAGTTTTATCTTAAGTATCTTTCACCATTTTCTAAAAATTTTAGTAAGAGCTGAAGTACCATTTATTTTGCTGCCACATGAAAATATTAGAGCATATTGCCTCAAAATAATTAGTTTTAGAAAATTGTGGTAAATCAAAATGGGTATTAAATGTAGTAATTTAGTTTAGAACAGAGGTTATTAGAGTCATATCCTAACTCTTTAATTATTAGAATTAGCCTGAAGCAATGAACAGCAATCTTGCAAGTTTTTGACCAACATGGAGGTAAAAAGCCATGTGTACCAATTATTTCTTAGAAAGGAACTAAACCAAAGCGTTTTACTTAAAAATATCTAGAAACATTTGGCCTTTAAGGTTTGTGGCAATTTAGGCCTTTAATGATTCCAGATTGACTTGATTAAGACTCCACCCAGATAAGCAATAAAAGTCTAATGAAAAGCCAGCCCCTCCCTAGCCCTCCCTTAAGAATTTGTTTACTTGTGAACATATCTGGCCCTAAACCTAACCAGAACAGGGTCCCTTTAAAATATTAAAACATGGAAATCTGTTTGTTGCAGTTTTCATTGAAAATGGGATTAAACTAAAGGCAAATAATTGTGATCAACGTCTTTTGAATTTAATCCTTAGTGTCCCTAGTAAGTGGGGATCTGTATTACTACTAAGTAATTGGGTCAGATTTAGTCTTGTTTTTTGAAAACTTATAGGGAAGATTGTAGGTTCTGTTTATATGGCTAATGCTATGTGTAACTCTTAAACCTATAGACAAGACTTTCCAGAACTAAACTCTTAAGGCAATGCTAGGATAGGTGGGAAGAGAAAGCAATCGTGAAAAGTCTTAGAAGATCTCCATAGATTTTCTGTCTTTATGTCTGAATTCAGGCCTACTTGGTATGTTAACAGGTTTTCTGAGAAGTATCATTTGAATAATGTTCAACATTCTTAAGTGTATAACTAGTAATGCAAGAATCTGAAAATTCAAAATTCTAAAGAGCCTTTAATTTGTTGTGGTTAATTCTTAACGTGAAACAACTTTCTTGCCAAGTGCACTATGAGTGGTAAGATGTTTGATTTTGAGCCTTTGGATATCTCTACATCTGATTTAATGCTTCTTATTCAGAGAGATCTATAGAAAATGTTAAGACCCCTTCGTGTAGGTGCTTCTTCCAAGGAGACGGAGTGACTGCTAGACAGTAAAATCTCGTGAAGAGTTTCCTGGGTAAGGAAAAGCTCCATGGACCACCTTGCTTATTGAACCCACCCTTTCTCCCCCACCCCTACTTAAGGGTAGGTTACAGGACTCCAACACAAAATCGAGTACCTCCCTTAAGAACTTGCTAGAGAAGGAGAGCTAGCCAATTTTCTATGGGAGTGGGAGCCCAGAGCAGAAGTCAGGTTTTTCGTGGGTTTTTTTTTTTTTGGGGCTTGTTTTTGCTGTTTAAGTAGGAACACATGGATGCTCTCACTCTTAGTATGTAGAACAGGGCAGAGAGAAGCAAAGAGGAGAATAAGACTCTGAAAGGGGACCCTGAAGTCTTGTTCCTCGTCTTAAAGGAAGCAGTGGGGAATGGGAATTAAGTTTCCTGAAATCTGAATAAGTCTTATCTTCAGAGATGGCAGGGCGTGAGCACCAAAGCCTAGTGTGAGAGCAGCGCCCAGATGTTAACGAACCCCCTCATGAATCCCACCAGGGATCTGGTCTCTTCAGGCGCCTGCCAGGAATGCCGCCTCCAGCACCCAGATCTTCCCTGAACCCGACTCCCCACAAGGTTTAGCAGCGTTGGCCCAAGTCTCGCAGCGCAGTTCTGTTGGGCTATCCTGCCTCGCATCTCTTCCAGAGCTAACCCCACCACCATTCCCACCCACGTCGTCCCCTCTAGACTTATTGATTCCTGATATCTGAGAAAGGAAAGAGGCGATCAGGAAGGAAAGCAGGACCAGGAAGGAGGGAGACGGCATCCTCTAGCCTACTAACATTCACGACTCGACACCTGCGGATATACAGCTCTTATCTGGCCGGAGAATGCCCGGTATTTGGGAGGATAGGCCTGATTCTGGCACAAAGGGCTCCCTGCCATGAAGTGTAGCCGGAAAGTAGCGTTTCAGGAGAGAGAAGATTGTTCTGCTGGGCTGAGTGGTGAGACTTGAGACCAGAATTAACTCAAGCCGAGAGAGAGGGAGATCAAGTAGAGTCTCCACCCATCCCGATCTCGAGATCTCTTATGAGGTACCCCAGGGGACCCTCAGCACCCTTCAGCTGTCCTGGGAACCTGCATTTCACTCCCCGAGATGGAAAAGACACGAACTTTCTTAGAGGAGAGGAAATAATCTTTTGTCAGTGACTAAGCATCCCAGACGGGATTAGACACAGAGAAAGAGAGAGAGCTTTGATCTCCCAAAGAATAGCCCTGGCCTACTTCTTTGCCCCTTTATCGCTGCCGCTAGACAAGTGGACAGTAGAGTAGGTGGCCAGCTTGCGCAGGTTCGTGCCTACGTGTTGCAAGGCCGGAAGGAGAGAGACAGAAAAGTTTGAGGCAAAGTAAACTCAGCTTTGAACTCTTGAGTTTTCCTTGGTGGAGGATGATCTAGGTAACAAATTCCTATAAGGTTTTACGTCTAAAGCTGTAGCTGGTCAGGCTGAAAGCAGGGGGGAAAAAAAGGAAAACAAGGGACCAGAGAGCGGTTAAGAACTCCGTCCAGGTAAACAGAGGAAGGCAGGGAAGCTCCCAGAATAAGGAAACCGCCCCTTTTATACTCTTTAGTTAAACACAGGCAGGTGGGAGGGCATTTCCTCATTTGCCCTGGGAGTGTGGGCCATGAAAATGGGAGGAGGATGCTGAGATTATTGTTTTCCCGTGTCGGGACCCAGCAGGCCCGGGTCCCAGTTATCAGGACCACTAGACCGCCCCTGTGACCTTTCAGGGCAGGTGATTCCTTTCTAGGGACAATATCCATAATCTTTCCCTCTTGTTCCCATGTCTCTGTCACTTAACTGTTGGAATGTTCTGGAGGTAGGTGCAATGTCAATCTCACTCGATTCCCTTTGCCCCCTTGAAGTAAAGCAGAACTTGATAATTAAAAGAAGTTGATAATTCAATATTAGATGGAAGCTGTAGCCCAGAGAGACAAAGTGACTTGTTCAAGACTTTGCAACGCTCAGTCTTCTTTAAAATCCAAGTATTTCCTATATTTTTTTTGCTCCATCATTCAGTCCTCCAAAATTAAATACCCTCAGCTGTTGATGCTTCCTGACACGTGATTTCTGAGGAGCCCCAGGAAAGGGTGCCAGATTTGATCAAGCCCAAGTTAATAGCCGAGTTCTTTATGTCTAACACATGGTAGGTTAGGCAGGCTGAAGGAAGGGTACCACTTAAATCCTAGCACTCCAGGGTTTTGCAATCTGCTTCAAAGCACAAGTTTTGTGTATTAAAATAATAGATCAACTAAACAGCTTCAAATCTAAACGTGAACATGATTTACTACTAAATATAAAAAGAAGCAGAAAATAAACCAAAGTAGAATCTTTTGATGTTTCTGTTGCCAAGACAAGTGAGGTTAAACTGGGAATTACTGTTTTTCAATAATTACTGTTTGCCTTCTTAAACTAAGCGCATGTATTTCTCTGATTAAAGTAGGGATTATATGATAGAAGAAAATCTTTGGCAGTTTTATGATATTGTAAGTTTGTCTTTCCCTTTGTAGATCAAGTAATTACAGTTCAAAAATCAGCCTTTGAGTCACTCATTTTTCAATTTTAATGTTATCTTTCACATCTTTGATGTGACTGACTGTCCTCTATGCAGTCTTTCAGAAAGTCTAAGTCTAACCAGAATGCTTTTGAACAGGATCCTCAAATACAAATAATCTGTTTCTGTTTTCTCTGTTTTTTATCATGCACTTCTAGGTATTTGTCACTAATGTATAATTTAGATGCATAAAAGTCAAGGACTATAAATAGCCCAGAGTAGATACCTGAACATTATTTATTAAATGAAAATGCAAATATGTACTCAAACAAAGCATGCATCTAGGCATTGAGATTATTTTGGTAAGTAATGAAGAGGATGAACAAAACCCAGGTACCAAACCAAGTAAGGGAAATAACCTATGGAACTAGGTAGGTAAGCATAAAGTCTTGCTGAGAAAACAAATTTGGTAAAGCAGAAATAGAGAACCCAGTTTTAGATGGGAGCCAATGTCCAGAGGGGGCAAAGTGATTTGTCTAGACTTAGATACGGCACCATAGGGATTTATGCTTTTTTTGTCTATTGCATACTTCTTTCTCACATATGTACTTGTTTCTTTAGTCTAAATCTCTCTCTCCCACATGTACTTGTTTTTTTTACTCTAAATCTTTTGTTTTACAAACGGTGAGGTGCTTGCTCCAGATATCTTTTCTTAGCCAATGGTATTCTACCTCTTTTAGGGTATCTCACATTGGAATGAAGGTAGGGTATTACTTTTACTGGGTGAATCAAAGAAGCAAATATCTTGTCCCTGGTTTTAAAAATCTTGAAATTAATGCATGAACGATGAACAAAGAGCTGTATATGTATTCTGACTTTTGTGTCTAAAAGCGACCATTTTCTGCATCCCTAAATTTCAGCATTTATTACATTATCAAAATCTCCTCTTTTCTCACCTAAGAAGTTTCAAATAGTCTTTTACCACTAAGAAGAGAAGATCAGTGGCTCCCCATCTTTTAATAATAATAGCATTTAAAATGTTCTTTTTTTGGGCAAACTTGATATGCATTATTTCTCTAAGAACTTTCATCACTGATCTACTACCCTCTTACAGAACTGAATGTAATATAAAATCGTGATGGCTAAAATGCTTATTTCTATGTTTTACAAAAGGAAACAAACACCTTAAAATATGGAAGGCAAACTCTGGGATAACTATATTTGTAGGAGTTGCTTTGCCGTGGCAATCCTGAGAAAAGAATTTTTCTTAATAACTGACATTCTCAAATACCTTTGGTTCCAAATTATTGTTTGGCCTCAGAAACTCTATTTGCCTGATGTCAAGTCTCTGTGATTTAGGCCTACAAACTCCCTGGAATCCAGAGCTAAGGCAGTTGTTTTTAATCCTTTTACCTGCCTGTATGTCTTGGCACATGTGTATTAGTAGTGATGAACCAACACTGTTTCTGCCCATATCTGTAATCCTTCAGTGTAATGGGAAAACCAATCTGAGCTCCTCACTCTAAATCACATTCTGAATATTAACAGTTACTTGGTCAATCTTGTTTCCTCCATCTTTTCCAAATGGAGAAAAGTAAGCCACACAATTCAATTATAAATCACTGCATTGTATGAATAGTTGAGATGCAACATGAACTAGCTAATATTTATGAGGTTCACCAGAGGGCAGTAATTTTATACAGTAAAAAAAAAAATTGAATCCATAAGAATTTTGTTTAGAAGTAATCAAGACCAGTGCTTTATAGATTTTGCTAAGTGTTAAATACTTTGTTTTTGGGGCCACACCCAGAAGTGCTCAGGTCTTAATCCTGGCTCTGTGCTCATGATCACTCCTGCCTGAGCTCCAGTAATCATATGTGGGATTGAACCCAGGTAGGTAGCATGCAAGGCAAGCACTTTAATAGTTGTACTACCCATCCCCAACAATCGTGTGTTAATTCTTGAGCTACACCTGAAGTTGCTTATGGGGTCATTCTCAGAAGTGCTCAAGGGAACAAACCTGGAATTCCTACCTGCAAAACAAGTCCTTTGAACCATCACTTTAGTTCTAAGTGTTAAAACTCGACCTATATCACTCCACTTTTCTCCCTATATTTTCATTTTTTCTCCCCATTTTTTTTCATTTTCTCCCTATATTTTCATTTTTTCCCTTGTTTTTTTGGGGGGGTCACACCCGGCGATACTCAGGGGTTATTTTTGGCTCTGCATTCAGGATTACTCCTGGCGGTGCTCTGGGGACCATATGGGATTCTGGGGATAGGAACCCAGTCAGCAGTGTGCAAGGCAAATGCCCTACCCACTGTGCTATTGCTCAGCCCCTTCCCTCTATTTTTATGGAGAACAAGTCAACTAACTGCACCAGAGAATTTGGTAAGACATGATGGTTAAAATTCTTAGAGAAGAGCAATGGTAATATATTCTAATAGCATGAGACAAAACTAACCCTTTGAAAATCACTCATCACTCAATCAAGAAAGATTTAACTTTTTGTTTTATGTGATTTTAAAACATAGGAGGACAACAAAAACCCAATTTTCAGAGCTCAAGGCATTGACTTGGGTGAAAATTTAAATTACTTTACTGACCTGTTATATGTTCAGAGACTAATTCTGAAATATAAACCAATCATTAGTGCTCTATAATCATAGAAACCATCAAATCTTATAGTGTCTTTTCAGAAAAAAATAAATAAGTAGTGTATCTTTAGTTTTTAAAAAATAAAAAAACACATTCAATAAATATTAGTTAATTTGTGCCTATTAAATGAACCCTTTAATGTCATAATAAGACATTCTAATAAGTTGTAAATCTCAGAAATTATTTTATTCATTCACTTAGATAATATTTTAAATGACTTAATATATGCCTTGCATTGATATAAGATACCCTTTTCTATCCATGATTAAAAGGAAGAAAAGCTTGTGTGTGTGTTTCTGTGTGTCAATCTGTATGTGTGCATGAGGTGTGTGTGTGTGTGTGTGTGTGTGTGTGTGCGCCTACTCCACTACTTGCTTCTAGCTGTGTGCTCAGGAATCACTCCTGGCAGTGATTTGGGGGTCACATGGGGTGCCAGGTATCAAACATGGGTGAGGTTAATGCAAGGCAAGCACCCTAACCGCTTTACTATCTCTCTGGCCCCAAAACACTTGAGATCTCTCTCTCTCTTTCTCTCCTCTCTCTCTCTATATATATATACTTATATATGCTCATTATATATGTACATACATACACACATATAATACACATACATATATACATTATATATAAGTATACACTCACATATAATATATATTATGTATTTTGGGGGTCACACCCGGCAATACTCAGGGGTTATTCTTGGCTCTGCATAGTTGACCACATAGTAGTGATAGTAAAGTACCTTTACTATCACTTTGTCCCCCTCTTTTTCTCTTTAAATAAATAGAAAATACTCAATTTTATCTTTAATTCTTACAAATCTAAAGTAATTATGATAGGGAAGAATGTCATCATTTTGTTCACTGTTTTATGTATGTCATAGTTCTCATGTTATTCATTACTCTTTCATTTATGTCTAATTGATATTGTAGTGATGTTCCTTAATTCTCATCTCATTTGCCTTTTTATCATTTGTATTTAATTTGCATTTCATTATCACATTTTATCAGTTTTAGGTGTACATTATTTTAAATCAACATCTGCATGCATTATATTAAGTTCACCATTAAAAGTCTAATTCACCAATTAATTCCCTTCTTTTACCCAATTTGTCACTTTTATTATTCCCTTCCCATTTTGTCCCACCAATTTGTTTTAATAATATTTCATTTCCCTTGATGTATATTCTATGTGATTTAATTGTAGTTATTACTGGAATTACTATACCTTGAAACATAACACTCCAAACTGTTAACAACTTGATTTCAATCTTATATGGAAATTTTATTCCTTTATTATTTCAATACCAATTTTATGTTATTGATTTCACAATATATCTTTATATATCCTGGCCCACCACCTCGGCAGAGCCTCACAACAAGCCAGACCACCACCCTCTCACTCCATGGGCGCCGCCATTTTCCACATTTGGACTTCCCTCTCATCAGAACTCCACCCAGCAGACCAGCCTATCACAGCCCGGATCACCGACACCCACCCTGCCGCAGCTTTTTCCTCAATCCAGCCCAGGTATGCTGGTCCAGAGACTCTCACACATGGGGCAGAGCTGTTCCTTGCTCTCCCTGTGCACAGCCGTTCATGAGGCAGTCGGGAGGCATGGCGGGTTCTAGCCCTGGCCCACCACCTCGGCAGAGCCTCACAACAAGCCAGACCACCACCCTCACTCCACGGGCGCTGCCATTTTCCACATTTGGACTTCCCTTTTGTCAGAACTCGACCCAGCAGACCAGCCCATCATAGCCTGGCTCCAAGCGGCCACGCCGGTTCATCAATAAATGCTTTATTTGGAGGTGTTTAAAAGAGTTTACCTCCCGCTCGGCAAGCCTGGCAAGCTTCTCGTGTTGTATTTGATATGCCAAATTCCAGTAACAATTACATTAGGTCATTCCCATGACCTGATATAATGGTTTGAGGCTCTTTATGTTCCTGTAGCAAGCCGATGCCCCTGGCTCTACTGGCATGAGACAGGACATATGGAGATATTACTGGTGCCCGCTCTAGCAAATAGATGATCAACGGAAGATCGTGATCGTGATCTTTATATATTCAATGTTAATATCTTTGTGTTATCAACATTTATATAAATTTATCATTATTTCATGCTTATGTCCTTTAAATTTTATAGAAGATTAAAATTTTATGTAACATGGACAGGATTCCATTGATGTTCACATAAGAAATTTTTCTTCTATAACGAAAAAGTAAATGTTAGTACTCACTTGCAATATTTTTTAAAACTGTATAACATTTTTAAAGCTATCACTTGAAGTTACAAAAAATGACCAATGGCAGTTGAGTATAGAGAGGTATTTACTATTGACAGATACATGTAAGTAAGAACTATGATTATGTGCCTTTCTATTCACTAACTCCCACCCCAGAGCTCTGGTAAGAGAAAATTGCAGGCTTGTCAATTCAAAACAGGAGACAACAGAGTCAGATCATCAAAGCAGCTGGAAACTTACGGAAACAAGTTTTGAAGTGAGAAGATAAGAAAAACTAATATTTAAAATCCAAGTATAAACTCTGCCAAATCTCTATTTGATCATTAAATCATACATGCACATAGGTTATTTGAGAGATATAACTACAAAAGAGAGAGGGATGCCTACGAATGAGACACAATTTCTCCTGATTAGTGAATTTTTCTATGCCTTAGATTAAATGCATTTCCTACCTACATACCTGTCAAAAAGTTAAAGCTCGACTGACATGAGATGTCAGAAGGAAGAACCTAGGGTTGAAGGAGTAACTGGAAATTTAATGAATGACACAGAGCAAAGAAAGAACAGAGAGGATGAGTGTAACATTTTAGTATATATTTGTTCTAATTCTTTTTTTAAAAAAAAGGTAACAGCTGGCCTGAC
Source organism: Cryptotis parvus (assembly GCA_021461705.1). Classification (NCBI taxonomy): domain Eukaryota; kingdom Metazoa; phylum Chordata; class Mammalia; order Eulipotyphla; family Soricidae; genus Cryptotis; species Cryptotis parvus. Next base: position 26,403 of record JAJIBD010021865.1, on the reverse strand, counting down.
TTATTTATTTATTTATTTATTTATTTTTATTTTTATTTATTTTTTTAAATTTTTTATTATACCACCGTGAGACATACAATTACAAAGGTGTTCATAATTGGTTCTTGGTAATACAGTATTCCAGCATCCATCCCTCCACCAGTGCCTGATTTCCACCACCAATGTACCCCACACCCTCCTGCCCACCCTCAGGCTGCCTCAATAGCAGGTACCCCCATTTCCTCTCTTTCTCTCTCTCTGTCTATGCATCTCTCTCCCTCTTCATTTACACATTGTGTAAAAAAATACACAAGGCTAGCCCTGCAGATATTTAGATTTTATCACTGCAAAGCTATCACTTGAAGTTACTAAAAATGACCAATGGCATTTCTGCAGGCTAGCCCTGCAGATACTTAGATTTTATCACTTAAGTCTCTTTGTGTATATTCAATGGTGAGTTTTAATCTTCCATTACCATTTCCCACATTTAGTAAAACACTGGTATCCATTTATATCTATTAATGAATGCAGTCATTCTATATCTGTCCTTTAACTTCTGACTAATTTCACTCAGCATGTTAGTCTCCATGTCCATCCATCTGCAGGTAAATTTCATAATTTCATCTTTTCTGACAGCTGCATAGTATTCTATAGTGAAGATTTACCAGTTTCTTTAGCCAGTCATCTGTTCTCGGCATTTAGGTTGTTTCCAGATTCTAGCTATAGTGAATAGGGGAGAGATGAATAAAGAAGTACAGATAGTGTTTCTGCTATGTGTTTTTCAGTCTCTCGGGTATATTCCCAGGAGTGCTATTGCTGGATCAAATGGGAGCTCATATCTAGTTTTCAGAGGAATGCCTATATTGTTTTCCAAAAGGGCTGGACCAGTTGGCACTCCCACCAACAGTGGATGAGAGTCCCTTTTTCCCCACATCCACACCAGCACCAGTTGTTCTTGCTGTTTTGGATGTGTGCCAGTCTCTGTGGTGTGAGATGGTACCTCATTGTTGTTTTGATTTGCATCTCCCTGATGATTAAAGATGAAGAGCACTTTTTCATATGCCTTTTGGCCATTTGAATTTCTTCTTTTTGGAAGCTTCTGTTCATTTCTTCTCCCCATTTTTTGATGGGGTTGGCTGTTTTTTTTTTCTTGTGAAGTATTAGTTCAGATCAAAAACTGGATTATAGATCTCAACATCAGACATGAGATCTATAAGGTACATCAAGAAAACATAGGAGAAACGCTCTATGACATCGAAATTAAAAGTATCTTTAAAGAACTGACCAAGAAAATGGAATCAAAGATAAACAAATGGGATTATATAAAATTGAAAAGCTTCTGCACCTCAAAAGAAACGGTGACCAAGATATAAAGACAATCCACAGAGTGGGAAAAGATATTCACCCAATACCCATCTGATAAGGGGTTAATATCTCCGCTGGACCCAAACTGCCCCAGGGAAGAGCGGAAACTCCATCAACGGGAACCAAGGCTAACTGCCTTGGTTTCACTGTGGAACCTTGGGCGCTGGGCTCCTGGGACCGGCTGAAAATCTCCCCCCCCCGCCAGGTGTGTGCGTGATCCCTGCGTCTCCACGGACCCAAACTGCCCCAGGGAAGAGCGGAAACTCCATCAACGGGAACCAAGGCTAACTGCCTTGGTTTCACTCTGGAACCTTGGGCGCTGGGCTCCTGGGACCGGCTGAAAATCTCCCCCCCCCGCCAGGTGTGTGCGTGATCCCTGCGTCTCCGCGGACCCAAACTGCCCCAGGGAAGAGCGGAAACTCCATCAACGGGAACCAAGGCTAACTGCCTTGGTTTCACCGTGGAACCTTGGGCCCTGCGCTTCCGTAATCATCCCAAAACTCAAAACCGCGGACACTAGCGCGTCCGCGAACCTTTTACTACCTATCTTGCATGAGGTACCACTGAACCTTGGTTCCTACATCCTTGCTACCCACCCAAACTCCGCAAACAGACCAGACACCTACTAACTGTACTATCCTGTCATCCAAGACCCCACATTTGCAACCTACAATAGTCAAAATGGTAAGGCAGCGCAAAGCTCCATCCAGCTCTGTGAGTGAAGTCACTAGTCCAGATGAGCCAAGCAATACCAATGAGTTATATAACCTCTCTGATAAGGAATTTCGGAAAGAAATGTTAAGGAGTCATAAGGAATTCAAAGAAGCAATGGAATGCAAACTCAATAAAATACAAGAGGACATGATAGAAGAAGTGAGGAAAATGCAAATGGAAATGACATATATTAAAAATGAGGTAAATGAAATGAAAAACACAGTGGAAAGCCAGCATAGCAGAATAATAGCTACTGAAGAAAGAATTAGTGATCTCGAAGACGCGTTCCAAAGATTCTCTACACAACACCAGAAGATAGAAAAAAGAGTCACAATTACCGAACAGACAACAAGAGATAATCGGGATGAAGCCAGAAGAAACAACATACGGATCATTGGGGTCCCAGAAGGGCAAGAAGAAAACCCTGATGAAGAAGAAACTGTCAAAGCCATCATTGCTGAGAAGTTCCCGGAACTAAAAAACACTTGCCTCAAGATCCAGGAGGCCCGTAGGATACCTGCTAAAAGAAACCCCAACAAGAATACTCCAAGACACATCTTAATTAAAATGACAAAAACTATAGATAGAGATAGAATACTGAAAGCAGCAAGATCAAAGAAGGAAATCACATACAAAGGAACATCTCTAAGATTTACAGCAGACTTCTCTGATGAAACACTCCGAGCAAGAAAACAATGGTGGGATATTGTGAAAAGGCTGAATGAACTGCAGGCCTCACCAAGAATTCTTTACCCGGCCAGACTCACATTCAGATATGAAGGAAAGATACACAACTTCATGGATAAGCAACAACTCAGGAACTTCATGGACTCAAAACCAACCTTAAAAGAAGGACTGAAGGGTCTACTGTAATACGACCAAACCCATAAGCACAACAAGCTCAAACAGAAAGATGGCACAAAATCCGATGACAATAATCTCTCTCAATATCAATGGTCTAAATGCACCAATTAAGAGACACAGAGTAACAAAGTGGATTAAAAAATTGAACCCAACATTCTGTTGTCTACAAGAAACACATCTGAATAATCAGAACAAACACAGACTCAAAGTCAAAGGTTGGAAGACCATTCTCCATGCAAACAATTCCTCCAAAAAAGGCTGGTGTGGCCATATTAGTATCAGATAATATAGACTTCAGGCTGAAAAAGGTTAGAAGGGACAACGAAGGCCATTTCTTATTACTTAAGGGGTATGTACACCAGGAAGAAATTACACTACTAAACATATATGCACCCAACGAGGGGCCAGCAAAATACATAAAACAACTGCTAAGAGACCTCAAAGAAGACATTAACAGTAGCACAATAATAGTTGGAGACTTCAACACTGCTCTATCAACGATGGATAGATCAACAAGACTGAAACACACCAAGGAAATATTGGCTCTGAAGGAAGAAATGGAAGAAAGAGAGCTAGTAGATATATACAGGGCTTTTCATGCCAAAAAAGCTGAATACACATTTTTCTCTAGTGCACATGGAACATTCTCCAAGATAGACCACATGCTGAGCCACAAAGCATACCTCAATAAAATAAAAAAGATAGAAATTGTGTCAGCTATCTTTTCAGACCATGATGCACTGAAAATGGAAGTTAACCGTACACAGAAACAGGGAGTCAAACCAAACACCTGGAAACTGAACAGCTCACTCCTGAACAACAAATGGGTCATAGAAGAAATCAAACAGGAAATCCAAAGATTTCTGGAAACAAATGAAAATGAAGACACCAACTATAAGAACTTGTGGGACACGGCAAAAGCCGTGTTAAGAGGGAAATTTATAGCTCTGCAAGCATTCATCAGGAAACAAGAAAGGGCCCACATAAATAACCTGACTACACAGCTGAAGACATTAGAGAAAGACCAACAAAAGGAGCCGGAACCCAGGCAGAAAAAAGGAAATAATAAAACTTAGAGAGGAAATCAATGAGTTGGAAACCAAAAAAAACAATCCAAAAGATTAATGAAACCAAGAGCTGGTTTTTAGAAAAAATAAACAAGATTGACAAACCATTGGCAAGACTTGTAAGGACAGGGAAAGAGAGAACCCAAATAAACAGAATCAGAAATAAAAAGGGTGACATCACAACAGAAACAACAGAAATCCAAAAGATCATCAGAGATTACTTTGAGAGCCTGTATGCCGTGAAACATGAGAATCTAGAAGAAATGGATCAATTCCTGAAGTCCTATAACCTCCCACGGCTGAAACAAGAAGACCTCCAATACCTGAATAAGCCTATCACCATTGAGAAAATAGAAACAGTAATTAAAAGACTTCCCAAACACAAAAGCCCAGGTCCAGACGGATTCCCTAGTGAACTCTACCAAACCTTTAAGGAGGACCTACTGCCAGTCCTGTTCAAGCTCTTCCAGGAAATAGAAGAAACAGAAACACTCCCAAACAGCTTCTAAGAGGCACATATCACCCTGATACCCAAAGCAGGGAGAGACAACACAAAGAAAGACAACTACAGACCAATATCCCTGATGAACACGGATGCTAAGATCTTTAACAAAATACTAGCAAACAGAATCCAAAGACTCATCAAGAAGATTATACATCATGACCAAGTTGGATTCATCCCGGTATGCAAGGATGGTTCAACATTCGCAAGTCAATCAACATAATACATCATATCAATAAGAGAAAAAATAAAAACCATATGATCCTATCAATAGACGCAGAGAAAGCATTTGACAAGATCCAGCACCCGTTCATGATTAAAACCCTCCAGAAAATGGGAATTGAAGGGACTTTCCTCAAGGTAGTTACAGCCATCTACCAAAATCCCACAGCGAGCATCATTCTCAATGGGGAAAAGTTGAAAGCCTTCCCCCTGAGATCAGGGACAAGACAAGGTTGCCCACTCTCACCTCTTTTATTCAATATAGTACTGGAAGTACTTGCGATAGCAATCAGAGAAGAAAAGGACATCAAGGGCATCCAGATAGGCAAGGAAGAAGTCAAGCTATCATTATTTGCAGATGACATGATATTATACCTAGAGAACCCTAAACTCTCTACCAAAAAACTCCTAGAAACAATAGATGCATATAGTAGAGTGGCAGGATACAAAATCAACACGCAAAAGTCGGTGGCTTTCCTATATACAAATAACGAAAGAGAAGAAAGGGATATTAAGGAAACAATTCCATTCACAATTGTGCCACAGAAAATCAAATACCTAGGAATCAACTTACCCAAGTGTGTAAAGGACCTGTACAAAGAAAACTACAAGACACTGCTCCAAGAGATAAAAGAGGACACAAGGAAATGGAAACACATTCCCTGCTCATGGATGGGGAGAATCAACATTGTCAAAATGGTAATACTCCCTAGAGCTCTATACAGATTCAATGCAGTCCCTATGAGGATACCCATGACATTCTTCAAAGAAATTGACCAAACAATCCTGAAATTTGTATGGAACGATAAACCCCCCAAGGATAGCTAAAGCAATCCTCGGGAAAAAGAAGATGGGAGGCATCACCTTACCCAACTTCAAACTGTACTACAAGGCAGTAGTAATTAAAACAGCATGGTATTGGAATAAAAACAGACCCGTGGACCTATGGAATAGAATTGAGTATCCTGACACCCAACCTCAAACACATGATCATTTAATCTTTGATAAAGGTGCAACGAGTCTAAAATGGAGTAAGGAAAGCCTCTTCAATAAGTGGTGTTGGGAAAACTGGACAGCGACATGTAAAAAAATGAATTTGGACCTGTGTCTAACACCATGCACAAAAATCAGATCAAAGTGGATTAAAGATCTCAATATCAGACTTGAATCCATAAAGTACATTGAAGAAAATATAGGAAAAACCCTCCATGACATTGAAGCTAAAGGCATCTTCAAAGATGAAACATCTCTAACAAAGCAACTAGAAGAAAAGATAAATATATGGGACTACATGAAACTAAAAAGCTTCTGCACCTCAAAAGAAACAGTGACTAAGATACAAAAGCAGTTCACAGAATGGGAAAGAATATTCACCCAATACTCATCTGATAAGGGGTTAATATCCAGGATATATCAGGCACTGGTAGAACTTTTACAAGAAGAAAACAAACAACCCCATCAAAAAATGGGGAGAAGAAATGAACAGACACTTCAGCAAGGAAGAAATTCGAATGGCCAAAAAACATATGAAAAAAATGCTCATCATCACTAATCATCAGAGAGATGCAAATCAAAACAACAATGAGATACCACTTTACACCACAGAGACTGGCACATATTCAAAAGAACAAGAACAACAAGTGCTGGCGTGGGTGTGGGGAAAAGGGGACACCCATCCATTGTTGGTGGGAATGCCGGCTGGTACAGCCTTTCTGGGAAACAATATGGACATTCCTCCAAAGACTAGAAATTGAACTCCCATTTGACCCAGCCATACCACTCCTGGGAATCTACTCTGGGAAACCAAAAATACGCAGCGGAAACACCATCCCTACTTTTATGTTCATAGCAGCATTATTCACAATAGCCAGAATCTGGAAGCAACCCGAGTGCCCGAAAATAGATGACTGGATAAAAAAGCTTTGGTACATCTACACAATGGAATACTATGCAGCTGTTAGGAAAAATGAAGTTATAAAATTTGCCTACAAATGGATGGACATGGAGAAGATTATGTTGAGCGAAATTAGCCAGAAGGAGAGAAACAGTTACAGAATGACTGCATTTATCTGCATAACATAAATATATAGGTACATATTATGATACCAATATCCAAGGTCAAGTGAAACATAGATCAGGAGGTCCTGTCAAAGGTGGAAATTATCACAAACGTGTAGGTTTCAGAGGCTAGGTAAGACAGAAAATGGAACAGTGTGCTAACAATTGTGAGGGTACTAATGCCAACCTAGAACTGAGCATTAAATAGAGGCAAAAGGATACACATGACAACCCTTTAATGTATGTTCTGTAATCCATAGTCTGGAGAGGAAGGAAAAGAGAAAGATAGAGAAATGGAAAGAAATAAAGAACCCGCCATGGAGGAGGGCTGGGGGAGTGGGGAGGGAACCGGGGACGTTGGTGGTGGGAGATGGGCACTGGTGGCGGGATGGGTGCTGCTACACTGTATGACCAAAACCCAAATATGAACTTTTTAATTGTATATCTTTGTAATTGTAAAAATAAAAAAATTAAAAAAAAAAAAAAAAAAAAAAAGAATATTCAGTTCTATTCCATAAGTTTACGGGTCTGTCTCTATACCAATACCACACTGTCTTAATTACAAGTGCTCTATAGTAGAGCTTGAGGTTGGGGAAAGTGATACCTCCCATCTTCTTTTTCCCAAGGATTGCTTTAGCTATTCGTGGGGGTTTATTATTCCATACAAATTTCAGGAGTGTTTGTTCAATTTCTTTGAAGAACATCATGGGTATCTTTATGGGGACCACATTGAATCTGTATAAAGCTCTAGGGAGTATTACCATTTTGATAATGTTAATCCTTCCAATCCATGAGCAGGAAATGTGTCTCCATTTCCTCAGGTCTTCTTTTATTTCCTGAAGTAACGTTTTGTAGTTTTCTTTGTAGAGATCCTTTACATTCTTTGTCAAACTGATTCCTAGGTATTTGATTTTCTGGGGCGCAATTGTCACTGGGATAGTTTCTTTAATGTCCCTTTCTTCCCTTTTGCTGTTTGCATATAGGAAGGCTATTGGCTTTGGGACATTGGTATTGTACCCTGCCACTCTACTATAGGAACGTATTATTTCTAGGAGCCTCTTGGTATAGAGTTTCAGGTTTTCCAGGTATAATATCATGCCATCTGCAAATAGTGATAACTTGGCTTCTTCCCTTTTTATCTGGATGCCCTTAATGTCTTTTTCTTCCCTGATTGCTATGGCAAGTACTTCCAGTACTATATTGAATAGAAGTGGTGAGAGTGGGCAGCCTTGTCTTGTCCCTGATCCAAAGGGGAAAGTTTTCAGCTTTTCCCCATTGAGAATGATGCTCGCTGTGGGCTTGTAGTAGATGGCCTGGATTATCTTGAGGAAGGTTCCTTCAATCCCCATTTTACAGAGAGCTTTTATCATGAACGGGTGTGGGTGTTGAATCTTGTCAAAAGCCTTCTTTGCATCTATTGATATGATCATATGGTTTTTATTTTTCTTTTTGTTGATATGATGTATTATGTTGATTGACTTGCGGATGTTGAACCATCCTTGCATTCCCCGGATGAATCCCACTTGGTCATGGTGTATAATCTTTTTTGATGACTCTTTGGATTCTATTTGCTAGTATTTTGTTGAAGATCTTAGCATCTGTATTCATCAGGGAGATTGGTCTGTAGTTTTCCTTTTTTTGTGGCATCTCTGTCTGCTTTGGGTATGAGGGTGTTATGTGCCTCGTAAAAGCTATTTGGGAATGTTTCTGTTTCTTCAATTTGCTGGAAGAGCTTGAAAAGAATTGGGAGTAGGTCCTCTTTAAAGGTTTTGTAGAATTCACTGGTGAATCCATCTGGACCTGGGCTTTTGTGTTTGGGGGAGACTTTTGATTACCAATTCTATTTCCTCGATGGAGATAGTTTTGTTGAGGTATTTCAAATCTTGTTGCAGACTTGGGAGGCTATAGGAATTCAGGAATTTGTCCATTTCTTCTAGGTTCTCTTGTTTTGTGGTGTACAGGCTCTCATAGTAATCTCTGATGATCTTTTGAATTTCTGTGGTTTCTGTTGTGATGTCCCCGTTTTCATTTCTGATTCTATTTATTTGGGTTCTCTCTTTTCCTTTTCTTACAAGTCTTGCAAGTGGTTTGTCAATCTTGTTTATTTTTTCAAAGAACCAGCTTTTGGTTTCGTTGATCTTCTCGATTGTTTTTTGACTTTCCATCTCATTGATTTCTGCTCTAAGTTTTATTATTTCTTTCTTTCTGCTTGGGTTGGGCTCCTTTTGTTGATCACTCTCTAAGATCTTAAGTTGTGAAGTCAGACTGTTTGTGATGGCCTTTTCTTCTTTTCTGATGAATGTTTGAAGACCTATGAACTTGCCTCTTAACACTGCTTTTGCTGTATCCCACAAGTTCTGGTAATTCGTGTCTTCAGTCTCATTTGTTTCCAGTAATCTTTGGATTTCCTCTTTGATTTCTTTTATGACTTGCTGGTTGTTCATCAGTGAGCTGTTTAGTTTCCAGGTACTTGGTACTAGTCTCCATTTTTGTGTACAATTAACTTCTATTTTCAGTGCCTCATGGTCTGAAAAAATAGTTACAATTTCTATCTTCTTGATTTTTATGGAGGTATGATTTATGGCTCAGCATGTGATTTATTTTGGAGCATGTTCCATGTGCACTGGAGAAAGAAAGTGTATTCAGCTTTTTGGGAATGAAATGCTCTGTATATATCTATCAGCCCTCTTTCTTCCATCTCTTCTTTTAGGGCCAGTATTTCCTTGGTAAGTTTCAATCTTGTTGATCTATCCAGGGTTGATAGAGCAGTGTTGAAGTCTCCAACTACAATTTTGTTGCTGTCAAAGTCTTCTTTGAAGTCTATTAGCAGCTGTTTTAGGTATTTTGCTGGCCCCTCGTTGGGTGCAAATATGTTTAATAGCATGGTTTCTTCCTGATATATGCATCCCTTGACTATTAAGAAGTGACTTTCACTGTCCCTTCTGACCTTCTTCAGCCTGATGTCTATGTTGTCGGATACCATTATGGCTACCCCAGCCTTTTTGGATGGGTTGTTTGAGTGAAAGATTTTTTTTCCAATCTTTTATTTTGAGCCTGTCTTTGCTCCGATTGTTCAGGTGTGTTTCTTGAAGGCAGCAGAATGTTGGATTCAATTTTTGATTCATTTTGCCACTCTGTGTCTCTTAACTGATGCATTTAGACCAATGCCAGTGAGAGAGATTATTGTCATGGGATTTTGTGCCAACTTTCTGTATAGGTTTGTTGTTCTTTTGGGTTATGTCTCGTCTTATAGTAGATCTTTCAGTCCTTCTTTTAAGGTTGATTTTGATTTTACAAAGTTTCTAAGCTGCTGTTTATCCAAGAAGTTGTATATCTGTCCTTCAAATCTGAGTGAGAGTTTAGCTGGATAAAGGAATTCTTGCTGAGGCATTCATTTCATTAAGTTTTTTTTACTATATCCCACCACTGCCTTTGGGCTTGGAAGTTGTCTTCTGAGAAGTCTGCTGAAAGTTAAGTGGATGCTCCTTTGTATAGAATTTCCTTCTTTGATCTTGCTGCCTGAAGAATTATGTCTCTGTCTATGGCATCCATTACTTTGATTAGGATGTTTCTTTGGGTCTTTCTATTGGGGTCTCTTCTTGCTGGTACGTGTCACGCTTCTTGGATCTGGATGCCTTCGTCCTTTAACTCGGGGGAACTTTTCAGCCAGGATGTTTTATGACTGTTTTAATTTCCTTAGGGTTACTTTCTTGTCCCTCTGGGACTCCGATGATTCTTATGTTGTTCTGCCTGGCTTCATCCCATTGTTCTCTGTTCCATTGCTGATTCATTTTCTGGTCTTTTTCCATCTTATGTAGTTCTCTGAGTGCTTTCTACAGCTCATCTTCAGTTTCACTGATTCTCTCTTCCACTGCTGTCATCCTACTGTTGAGAGCCCCTATTGTGTTTTTCATTTCATCTACTGAGTTTTTAAGTGATGATATTTCTATTTGCATGGTTCTCATTTCTGCTCTCATTTCCTCCCGTAATTTATTGACTACCCTTTCAACTGCTTCGTTTATGTTCTCCTGTATTTAATTGAATATCTACTCCATTTTTTCGTTGAGCTCCTTAAACATCCTACCACTTTCTTCTCTAAATTCATTGTCAGAGAGGTCATGCACATCTGCATTCTTTTTTGTGTCTTCAGGGCTGATTTCTTCATCTGTTCTTCGAACTGGGGATCTGCGTTGTTTCCCCCTGGCGTTGCGGGGTTCAAGGATAGATTCCTCTAGTGTACTGTTTCTTTTTTCTTGAGGGTATTACCTTCCCTTGTTGTTGAATTTCCTAGTTGTTGTATTAATAAGCGGCGCGTGAGTGGCTGCCCGCAGCCGCCACAGGGAGAATACCTTAGGTGGAAACAGGCCGGTTGAGAGTTCAAAATGTCTGTTTACTTCCTCTTCCACTCAGACTTTTAGGGGTTGTAGTTCCATCTTCTGCCAAGGCCTGGGGCTCTACCACGACCCCAGGCGCCCAGCCGGCCAGCTGCCCACCCCAGGAAGAATCTGTTCTAATTCCTGACAAGCTACTAAAATATGCCAATAGAGGGAATACAACCAAGTGGTCATTCAAAATGTGGCAGTTGGAAGTTAAAAAATAAAATATTATACAACCTGAGTAGTTAAATTTATATATTCTTAGTATTCACAATGTGTTACAACAAAATTTTAGAACAATATAGAATACAGAATCAATACAACATAATATCTAATTTTCTTTTTTTTTTTTTTGGCTCACACCCGGCAACGCTCGGGGGGTTACTCCTGGCTCTGCACTCAGGAATTACTCCTGGCGGTGCTCGGGCGACCATATGGGATGCCGGGGATCGATCCTGAGCCGGCAGAGGCTGGCAGCGTGCAAGGCAAACTCCCCACCTGCTGGACTATCGCTCCGGCCCCCATAATATCTAATTTTCAACTAACAAATGCTCATAATGTAAAGAAATGGAAATTAATAACCTAGACCTATGAGAAAAAGCAATCAACTGAACCTATCACAGAACCTATTTAATAGAAACTAAAAAAAGAAAATATTTTGAAGTCTTATAAATATGTCAAATAATGAAAAGAAAATATTCAAATGATTCAATGCATTAATGCATGAAAATACAGAAAACCTCAATAGAGAATAGAAGTTGAATAAAAAGCTAACAAGAAAGGCTAAAACTAAAATATCATAATTGAAATTTTAAAATTCATGGTGAGGGCATGAGAGATAGTAGTTAGGGAACTTGCCTTGCATGTGGCTCTATTTGCTAGAGCGGGCACCAGTAGTATCTCCATATGTCCTGTCTCATGCTAGTAGAACCCAAAGGTATCCACTTGCTCCAGGAACATAGAGAGCCTCAAACCATTATACTAGGTCACGAGAATGACCTAATATAAATGTTACTGGTATTTGGCATATCAAATACTACACGAGCAGCTTGCCAGGCTTGCCATGTGGGTGGCATACTGTTGTAGTCACCTCTAAATAAAGCATTTATTGATGAACCGCGGCCGCTAAGCGTCGGGCGAGCCAGGCTGTGATAGTCTGATCTGCTGGGTGGAGTTGTGCCGAGAGGGAAGTCCGGATGTGGAAGATGGCAGCCCCCATGGAGTCGAGGGGTCATCTGGCTTGTTGTGAGGCTCTGCTGGGGTGGCAGGCCAGGGCTAGAACCCGCCATGCCTCCTGGGCCCCTCACAAGCAGCTGGGCACAGGGAGAGCAAGTAGCAGCTTTGCCCCCATGTCTGAGAGTCTCGGTTCAGCATACCTGGGCGGATTGAAAAAAAACTGCTGCAGGGAGGGTGTGGATGATCCGGGCTGTGATAGTCTGGTCTGCTGGGTGGAATTGTGATGAGAGGGAAGTCCGTTGTGGAAAATGGCGGACCCCGGGGTGAGGGGGAGGGTGGTCTGGTTTGTTGTGAAGCTCTGCTGTGGTGACAGGCCAGGGCTAGAACCCTGGCGTGCCTCCTGGGCGCCTCACGAGCAGCTGGGCACAGGGAGAGCAAGTAGCAGCTCTGCCCCATGTCTGAGAGTCTCTGGTTCAGCATACCTGGGCTGGATTGAAAAAAAAAAACTGCTGTAGGGTGGGTGTCGATGATCCAGGCTGTGATGGTCTGGTCTCTGGGTACAGTTGTAAAGCTCTAATTTGAATGATTTCAACTCAATGACACTTTTTAAATATAATTTTTATTGAATCATCGTGAAATATGCTATTCCGAAACTGCTTATGATTAGATTTTAGTCATACAGTGTTCCAGTACCCATCCCTCTACCAGTGTACATTTACCATCACCAATGTTTCAAGTCTCCTTCCCCACACTCCCAAACAACTTGCCTCTATGGCAGGCACCTTTATTCTCTATCTTTCTCTCATTCTTTCCTTTTGCACATTCTGGTTTGCAATACCGACATGTATATACCTTTACCTACTTTCAATATTCAGTTCTAGTCTAGTGTTACTGTTTCCAACTATTATTGTCAAACTGGTCCCTTCTCTTATCTTAGCCACCCTCTACCCCCCAACACACATGTGGTAGATTCCAATCATTGACTAGTCCTCTTTGTTTCTGTTTTCCCTGACCTTGTATATTAGTCTCATACTATTTTTTATATTCCACAAAGAAGTGAAATTATTTTATCCCTGTCCTCCTGACTCATTTCACTCAGCATGATCTTCTTCATGTGCACCCATTTATAGGCAAATGACTTCATTCTTCCTAGCAGTTGCATAGTATTCCACTGTGTAGATTTACCATAGTTTCTTTATCCAATTGTCTAAACAGCTTTTCTAAATGTCTACTCACGGTGTTATGATAATACTAAAAAAAATGAAATCAAGACCATACATCATATACAATAGGTACTTGAAAATTATTTGTAAAATGGATATATGAATATGAAATTAAATTCAAATGTACTTGGATAGTGGTGAGACAATTTGGTAAATATAAGAAATTAATAAATTTTTTCCCCACCATCACTAAAAAATGGTAGAACAAGATGATAGATTTATTAGAATTACATACTTAAAAGATAGGGAATAGAATAGATATTTAAAGTAAGTTTTCTAGTAAACTTTCTGCACCCACTTTGTCGCTATGTGTTCACACAATTTTAGAGACTAAACATGTAGAGATGTATAACAAAATTATGGGGGGTCTAGAAACTAGAGCAGAGTTTGTAAACTTCAATAGTATTGGTATTATTGGCCAACAATTTTTCCTATCTTTTTATTTTCTCTCATATAATTAATTTTACAAAGTTGTTCATGATGATTTGTTACAGACATTTAATATTCCAACACCATTCCTACCACCATTGCACCTTCCCACCACATTATTTCCAATTGTCCCAAACACCTCTTAAGCCTGCCCCTATAGCAGACCAGCTATCATTTATTTTATATTGCTTTTATAAAGAATTTGCTAAAAATGATCAAAAGATGTTTCCTTAGAAGAAAGTTAGTGAAGATTGTTGTATCTCACCATGGAGTCATTAAGTCCTTGTGTAAGATATTGCACAACATTGCTGTTTGTTGCAGGATAAGTCTTATGTGTTTTTGTTTTGTTAAATGAGATTGCTTGATATATCCTGGATATTAACCCCTTATTGATGGGTATTGGGTGAAAATTCTTCCCCATTCTGTGAACTGCCTTTGTATCTTAGCCACTGTTTCTTTTGAGGTGCAGAAGCTCATAAGTTTCATATAGTCCCATATGTTAATCTTTTCTTCTAGTTGCTTTGTTAGTGATGTTTCACCTTTGAAGATGCCTTTAGCTTCAATGTCGTGGAGGTTTTTCCTATATTTTCTTCAGTGTACTTTATGGATTCAAGTCTGATATTGAGATCTTTAATCCATTTTGATCTGATTTTTGTGCATGGTGTTAGACACAGGTCCAAATTCATTTTTTTACATGTCGCTGCCCAGTTTTCCCAACACCACTTGTTGAAGAGGCTTTCCTTACACCATTTTGGACTTTTTGCAACTTTATCAAAGATTAAATGATCATGTGTTTGAGGTTGGGTGTCAGTATACACAATTCTATTCCATAAGTCCACAGGTCTGTTTTTATTCCAATACCACGCTGTTTTAATTACTACTGCCTTGTATTATAATTTGAAGTTGGGAAAGGTGATGCCTCCCATCTTCTTTTTCCCGAGGATTGCTTTAGCTGTCCTTGGGGGGTTTACTGTTCCATACAAATTTTGGGGCGTTTGGTCAATTTCTTTGAAAAATGTCATGGGTATCCTTATAGGGACTGCATTGAATCTGTACAGAGTTCCAGGGAATATTACCATTTTGACAACGTTGATTGTCTCCGTCACAACTCCATGTCTTCCCTCTTGTCACAACTCCACCCAGCAGACCAGACTATCATAGCCCGGCTTGCCCGCCGCTAGCGGCCACGTGGTTCATCTATAAATGCTTTATTTAGAGGTGACTACAACAGTATGCCACCCGCACGGCAAACCTGGCAAGCTGCTCGTGTAGTATTTGATATGCCAAATACCAGTAACATTTATATTAGGTCATTCCCGTGACCTAATATGATAGTTTGAGGCTCTTTATGTTCCTGGAGCAAGTGGATGCCTTTGGGTTCTATTAGCATGAGACAGGACATATGGAGATATTACTGGTGCCCGCTCTAGCAAATAGATGATTAACGGGAAGATAGTGATAGTGATAGTGATTCTCCCCATCCATGAGCAGGGAATATGTTTCCATTTCCTTGTGTCCTCTTTTATCTCTTGGAGCATTGTCTTGTAGTTTTTCTTTGTACAGGTCCTTTACACACTTGGTTAAGTTGATTCCTAGGTATTTGATTTTCTGTGGCACAATTGTGAATGGAATAGTTTCCTTAATATCCCTTTCTTCTGTTTCGTTATTTGTATATAGGAAAGCCACTGACTTTTTGGGTGTTGATTTTGTAAATGCCACTCTAATATATGTGTCTATTGTTTCTAGGTGTTTTTGGTAGAGAGTTTAGGGTTCTCTAGGTATAATATCATGTCATCTGTGAACAATGATAGCTTGACCTCTTCCTTGCCTATTTGGATGCTCTTGGTGTCCTTTTCTTCTCTGATTGCTATGGCAAGTACTTCCAGTACTATATTGAATAAAAGAAGTGAGAGTGGGCAACCTTGTCTTGTCCCTGATCTCAGGGGAAGGCTTTCAAGTTTTCCCCCATTGAGAATGATGCTTGCTGTGGGCTTTTGGTAGATGGCTGTAACTATCTTGAGGAAAGTCCCTTCAATTCCCCATTTTCTGGAGGGTTTTAATCATGAGCGGGTGCTGGATCTTGTCAAATGCTTTCTCTGTGTCTATTTATAGGATCATATAGTTTTTATTTTTTCTCCTATTGATCTGATGTATTATGTTGATTGACTTGTGAATGTTGAACCATCCTTGCATTCCCGGGATGAATCCTACTTGAGTGATGTATAATCCTCTTGATGAGTCTTTGGATTCTGTTTGCTAGTATTTTTGTTAAAGATCTTAGCATCCGTGTTCATCAGGGAGATTGGTCTGTAGTTTTCTTTCTTTGTGTTGTCTCTCCCTGCTTTGGGTATCAGGGTGATGTGTGCCCCGTAGAAGCTGGGAGTGTTTCTGTTTCTTCTATTTCCTGGAAGAGCTTGAAAAGGACTGGCAGTAGGTCCTCCTTAAAGGTTTGGTAGAGTTCACTAGTGAATCCGTCTGGACCTGGGCTTTTGTGTTTGGGCAGACTTTTTAATTACTGTTTCAATTTCATCGATGGTGATAGGCTTATTCAGGTATTGTAGGTCTTCTTGATTCAGCCGTGGGAGGTTATAGGACTCAGGAATTTATCCATTTTCTAGATTCTCGTGTTTTATGACATACAGGCTCTCAAAGTAATCTCTGATGATCTTTTGGATTTCTGTGGTTTCTGTTGTGATGTCGCCCTTTTTTATTTCTGATTCTGTTTATTTGGGTTCTCTCTTTCCCTGTCCTTACAAGTCTTGCCAATGGTTTGTCAATCTTTTTTTATTTTTTTGAAAGAACCAGCTCTTGTTTTTTTTGGTTTCCAACTCATTGATTTCCTCTCTAAGTTTTATTATTTCCTTTTTTTATGCCTGGTTTGGGCTCCTTTTGTTGATCTTTTTCTAATGTTTCAGCTCTGTAGTCAGGTTATCTATGTGGGCCCTTTCTTGTTTCCTGATGAATGCTTGCAGAGCTATAAAATTCCCTTTTAACATGACTTTTGCCCCGTCCCACAAGTTCTTATAGATGTTGTCTTCATTTGTTTCCAGAAATCTTTGGATTTCCTGTTTGATTTCTTCTATGACCCACTGGTTGTTCAGCAGTGAGCTGTTCAGTTTCCAGGTGTTTGGTTTGACTCCCTGTTTCTGTGTATGGTTAACTTCCATTTTCAGTGCATCATGGTCTGAAAAGATAGGTGACACAATTTCTATCTTTTTTATTTCATTGAGGTATGCTTTGTGGCTCAGCATGTGGTCTATCTTGGGGCATGTTCCATGTGCACTAGAGAACAATGTGTATTCAGCTTTTTTGGCATAGAAAAGCCCTATATATATCCACTAGCTCTCTTTCTTCCATTTCTTCCTTGAGGGCCAATATTTCCTTGGTGAGTTTCAGTCTTGTTGATCTATCCATCGTTGATAGAGCAGTGTTGAAGTCTCCAACTATTATTGTGCTACTGTTAATGCCTTCTTTGAGGTCTCTTAGCAGTTGTTTTATGTATTTTCCTGGCCCCTGGTTGGTTGCATATATGTTCAGTAGTGTAATTTCTTCCTGGTGTACATACCCCTTAATTAATAAGTAATGGCCTTACGTTGTCCTTTCTAACCTTTTTCAGCCTGAAGTCTATATTATCTGATACTAATATGGCCACACCAACCTTTTCGAGTAGTTGTTTGCGTGGAGAATGGTATTCCAACCTTTGACATGGACTCAAAACCAACTTTAAAGAATGACTGAAGGGTCTACTGTAATATGACCAAACCCAAAAGCACAACAAGCACAAACAGAAAGATGGCACAAAACCCAATGACAAATATCTCTCTCAATGTCAATGGTCTAAATGCACCAATTCAGAGACACAGAGTGATAAAATGGATCATAAAATTGAACCCAACATTCTTCTGTCTACAAGAAACATATGAATAATCAGAACAAACACATACTCTACGTGGACAGCTTTGGGGGCATGAGTGTAACTTCCAGGCCTTCTATAAGAACAGGGAGATGGGGAGCAGTAGCCCATCCCCAACTCTGTGAAATCCTGGAGAATTCACTCACAAAACTCACATATCTGAGTTTTTCAACAGATTAATTTTGGATGGGACTCATCATGAGCAAGGGGTCTGGCCTTGAGCATGGCAGTCATTGTGAACTGTGGAGGCTTTAGGCTGTTGGGGTTCTGTTTGAGTGGTGCTAGGCTCACCATCCCCTTCAGGGTCACTGCCCCTCAAGTGTACCCCGGATGACTCAGCCTGGTCTGCAAGCATCTCTGGCCCAAATTTCTTAACAGATATACTGTCCTGTCTCAGAATTCTCTACTCACTGGGTTCCAATAACATCATTCCTCTAATTTGACAGAAAATTTCTAGATTGCCAAATACCCACTGGAGATCAAATATCTCTTGGTTAAGAACCATTCATGTGGAGAAATAAATTAAATTCAATCCACTAACTTAAATTTAATAATGAAGAAAAGGCAGCCTTTGTGTCTATTTATTTTAGAACTACTAACATGATTAGAGAATGTTGTGCAAATAAGCGGTTCTAAATAAAAAAAATAGCCTTCATATTAACTCACTTTCCCCCAGTTTATTATCCACTTACCCACCCCGCCTTGTTCCCTTTCTGCTTTCCTTCAGTGAGTATCTCCCCTCTCCTCTTTTTGTTCTATTTTTTATTTCCTCCCTCTTCCTTTTGGCCTGTGCATTCATTGGATTATATCTGACACAATAGCCTTGTAAAAGATCTTGTCAGAGTAAAGTCCAGAGTTTCTGGCCAGAGATTCACCTGGGGTGCTGGGCCAGCAGTGAACAACTGGCTTGCAGCCCTGTAGCAACACCATGTGTAATATAGCTGTGAGGCTTCACAGCTCTTAAAGTTAATTAAACTATACGTGTTGGGCTTATATGTCATTAGTGCATACACTGATTCCATGACCTCTACCCATCTGGTTAAGTTTTCATGTGTATGCAAATCAGGCAACCTTAATATGTTGCTACTAATAAGATATGTTAGTTACCTTTCACTGGGGAAATGCAGGCTTGATTATAAGGTGCTGTGGCCAGAACTTGAATTTAATAGCCTTCATTAATCAAAACAAATATTATACATGAAAATAGAATAACATTTTAAGGATTTCTAATCATCTAAATCTAAAATTCTTTTACTTTGGTGTATTGGGACATAGTTGTGAAAGGCAAGTTGATAACTTCAAACTTTTAAAATTTATTGTGATCTGTGTGCTGCTGAGAAATGCATAATTTGGGGTTTAACACCTGATTAGCTATTAAATGGCTGTCAGGAGAAAATTCTGCAGTAATCAGTTTAGCTTTTAGCCCCTAATTATCACTTCACAATGGATTTGGGGTGAGATAATTGAGAACTGCAACACTTAAAGGACTCAGTTGGGCATTTTTTAATACAATGAAGTGAATTATTTCTCTGTGAGGATTGTATTTAACAGGTATGGGTAACAAAGGGAAATGTGATAGTGTATGGGATTTTGTAAAGTGATTTAAAGTAGTTGATTCATTCATTATGCAATTAAGTGGAGCTCAGCTATGTATAACTTATCTGGTGTCTAGGTCAAAGAATGTCTTTCAAAACTCCCTAAAATTCATTGGAAGGATTTCATTTTAATGGAAGGTGAAAGTTGGGGTTGCTGTCTGGATTACAAAATAGATTCTATCTTAGATATTGCGACCTTGGACTGCTTCATTTCTAATTTCTTCGGTTTCCTTTTCTGCCTAGTAAATACCTATCATTCCATAACCTATTGTATAAAAGCACTTGGCCTGTAGGAAGTTCCTCATTTAGTGCTAATATGAATTTTCCAGCAGAGATAGATTTTTTGCATAGTAACACAGTGCTAAACTCACACGGTCCTCATCACTGCTAGCATTGCTCACACAAGAGTACACACATGCACACATGCATGTGCTCTTTACTCTTTGACTGCTTTACTCACCTCTGGAGTTACTCAAATCATCTTTTCTAGCCTTAAAGTCTCAAATCAATAATTGGGATCTGAATGCCATATGTTTGATGGCATGTTAACTACACAGATGAGATGGCACAATTTCTTCTTTATTCCATCTTGTATATAACTCAAGAAAATGAGAGAGCTATCTCCATACTTAGAAATTTTCTCTCCACTCAGGCATCACCTTTCCCAACCTCAAACTGTACTACAAAGCAGCGTAATTAAAACAGCGTGGTACTGGAATAAAAACAGACCGGTGGACCTATGGAACAGAGTTGAGTATCCTGACACCCACCCTCAAAGACATGATCAGTTAATCTTTTGATAAAGGTGCAAAGAGTCCAAACTGGAGTAAGGAAAGCCTCTTCAACAAGTGGTGCTGGGAAAACTGGACAGCTACATGTAAAAAAATGAATTTGGACCTGTGTCTAACACCTTGCACAAAAATCAGTTCCAAAATGGATTAAAGATCTCAATGTCAGACCTGAATCCATAAAGTATGTTGAAGAAAATATAGGAAAAACCCTCCGCGACATCGATGCTAAAGACATCTTCAAGGTGAAACACCATTAACAAAGCAACTAGAAGAAAATATAAATATATGGGACTACATGAAACTGAAGAGCTTCTGCACCTCGAAAGAAACAGTGACCAAGATAGAAAGACAGTCCACAGAATGGGAAAGAATATTCACCCAATACCCATCTGATAAGGGTTAATATCCAGGATATATCAGGCACTGGTACAGCTATATAAGAAAAAAACAGCCAACCCCATTAGAAAATGGGGAGAGGAGATGAACAGAAACTTTGACAAGGAAGAAATCCGAATGGCCAAAAGGCATATGAAAAAATGCTCATCATCACTAATCATCAGAGAGATGCAAATCAAAACAACAATGAGATATCACCTCACACCACAGAGGAATGGCCCATATCCAAAAGGGTAAAAGCAACAAGTGCTGGCGTGGATGTGGGGAAAAGGGGACTCTCATACACTGTTGGTGTGGAATGTCGACTTGTACAACCTTTCTGGAAAACAATATGGACATTCCTCCAAGGACTAGAAAGTGAGCTCCCTTTTGACCCAGCCATACCGCTCCTGGGAATATACCCTGGAAAGCCAAAAAACGCACAGCGGAAACACAATCCGACTTTTATTTTCATAGCAGCACTGTTCACAATAGCCAGAACCTGGAAACAACCAGTATGCCCGAGAACTGATGACTGGATAAAGAAGCTGTGGTACATCTACACAATGGAATACTATGCAGCTGTCAGAAAAAATGAAGTTATGAAATTTTTGCTATAAATGGATGGATATGGAAAGAATCATGTTGAGTGAAATTAGTCAGAAGGAAAGAGAGACATAGAATGACTGCATTTATTTGCATGACATAAATATACTAGGTGATCTTACCAAAAGTGGAAATTACCACAAGCGTGTGGAGAGTCAGAGGTTGGTTTAGATAGAAAGGAACATGGGTGAATAAATGTCTAAAGTTCTGATACTAACATAGGACTGAGCATTAAATACAGACAAAAAAATGCAAATGATGGCTTCTAAGTGTGCGTAGTGCAACCCACAATGTGTGGGGGAAGGAGGAGAGAGAGAGAGGGAGAGAGGGAGATAAAGGAACCTGCCATTTAGGCGGGATGTGGGGAGGGGGGGAGGGTGGGGACATGGGTGGTGGCTGAGGGGGCACTGGTGGAGGCGGGGTGCTGGAACACTATGTGACCGAAACCCTAGCGTGAACAGCGTTGTAATTGTATATCTCACGGTGGTATAATAAAATGTTAAAAATTTTTTCTCTCCACTTAATTAATTCAAAAAAATAATATCTTGTCTCAATTCCATAATTATTCATTGAATATATGGAGCATTTTCCATGTACACATTCTTCTCTTATTACCACAGTGAACCAGGAAACATTTTTAATTAAACAAATCATTTCATAATTTAGTTTTTCCTTGAGCAACAGAATTCTGGGTTTGGAATAATGTGGCAAAATGCCCAACTTCTAGAAAATAAACCACAAATGATATAACTTCATAATAGCAAGTTTATAATATGATTTTTTCTGTTCCATCAAACGAAAGTAAATGTGACCTAGTTAGTGTCTTTGTGGCATAGAGAACATGCTTAGAGACTTAATGTTGATATTCTTGAATTTAAAAGGGAAAGTAGAAACTGCCTCAAGGCTATTGGCCAACATGCAGAGACTCAGACTCACTGGGAGAGCTGCCATCCAGCTCTCCCCAGTTCAGCTATCCATGAGGTGTCCAGGAGGAGATAGGTTTTAGTTCAGTTCATCACCTCAGTAAGGCCTCAGAAGCCAGATGAAACTTGTTCACCTTAATTGCTACCATCTTCAGGGTCCAGATTCCACAACATCAGGGCCACCCAAGAAGAGCTGATCTCAAGTTAGCTCGCAGGAGCTACAGAGCAGAGCAGCTGAGTTCAAACAGGTAGGCAGTTCTCAGAGCGAAAGTCACTGGGCTTTTGTGGAGATGGAGCTGGGATCCCACTTCCCCTCTCTGTCCTATCAGGGAGGCCTGGTGGGCCCGCCCACAAACTGCCTCAGGGCTATCGGTATCATGCAGAGACTCTGACTCACGGGGAGGCTGCCATCTGGCTCTCCCAAGTTGCTAGATCCACAAGCAGCCCGTGGTACACCAAACTAGTGGAACCAATTATGTTCTAGAAACTCAGAGTAAATTTCAAGAACCGAGAGAAGTCAAGAAAACCTCGCTCAATACAACCACAGTCATCCTCTGGTCAGACTCCATAGCTGGACACAGCCTGACGAGAAGCCAATTCAAGTCCAGGCAGGTAGGACTCAGCAACTATAAAAGCCAGGTTTTAGGAGCCTGGACTCCACCCTCCCCACCTCGACTCCTCCACAGCGGCCTGTGCTAGACTGATGGGCGTCTTGGGGTGGGGGGCAGGCTTTGCTCCTTGGCCTGTTCTCCGCCAGGCTCTCAAGTCAGAAAACTTCTTGCAACACAACCACAGTCATCCTCTAGTCCGACTCCACAGCTGGACACAGCCCGATCCCCATAGTGCATGAGTGCTTTGCACCCACATGATATCTCAAAACCTGGTATACCACAAACATGCATAAGTCAGAGGCTAGGTAAGATAGGGAGGGAACAGTGTGCTGATAATTTGTTAAAATGATATACATCGGAGAACTGAGCATTCACTATAGGCAAAAATATATTCCAGGGATAACCTCCAAATGTATGTATTACAATCCACAATGTGTAGAGAAAGCAAGAAGGAGAGAAAGGAAGATAGATAGATAGAGAGAGAGAGAGAGAGAGAGACAGGCTGGGGAAGGGGGGGAGTGGGAAACATTGGTGGTGGGAAATGGGCAGGGTGGAGGGATGGGTGCTGGAACTCTATATGGCTGAAGCACAAACATGGAACATCTTGCAATTGTATATCTCTTGGTGGTATAATAAAATATTTAAAAGGAAATTATTTTTATACATTTCATTCTTAAGTGTTAGGGTATTGGTGTAAGTGCAGGTAGCAACTGTAATTACCACTACAACCAGAGCAGTAATAAAATAAAACCATAACAATTTAACAATGTTTCCAATCTGAGAGAAGTTTATAAGAAGCTTGCAGAAATTTCTGCTCTAGGATGACAGGAATAACTCTGTTGGACCAGTGGTCTAATGACATACCAACAAATGGCAGAGAAAATACAATAATCACCTAGCCAACTACATTGGATATCGGGAGGCTCTAGCAATCTGGAGAGAGTAGCAAAACCTTAGGGTGAGCTGAAATCTGCTTTTCACTCTCAGAGAAATTGGTGATTTTGGGGCTAGGACGGGGTTTTAGAGTCTCACGATTCAAACTAGCTAGCAGAATAGAAACTAGCAGAGTTTGGTTCTGAAATTTAGGGAGACTAGTTTGTAAAGGTTTCTTCTTAACATATTTACTGAATAATGGACTAAGAGCATGTGGTTGTGAGACTCTAAATTCTATAACTACAAAAAGCAAAGCAAACGTTTCAAAAGTTTCACTAAGGCAAATTCCATTTCATAATTTGGGGGTGTTCAATAAAGGAAATTTTATGACTCTTAGCTTAAGCCTGAAGATGAGAGAGCAAAGACAAGCTAGCCCTATCATGGATGATAACCTTGATTCTATTTCTACCCTTTTTTCTAGCACAGGTGACAATTTACAAGCTCTTTCAGCTAAGAATTGGAGGACAATAAGGCCCTTCAGAGGGAGATTATATAATATGGAACATTTATTTATAATAATTATCTCCCTGTTGCAGGGATGAATGGAGATGTTACTGGGTGCCCATTCAAGCTAGATGAACAACAGGAAGACAAGTGCTACAAGCGATACAATACTTATGTGGCATTAATCTGTCTTCATTTGGCCTTAAGAAAATAGAAGCACATAACTGAAAAGGAAGAAAACACACATTCATACCTCAAGTACATAGCTACATGCTAGAAACATAGCCAAATAATTTAGATGTTGTAGCTAATGGAAAATAACTACAACATAGGTTACAATTTAATATATGCAATGTAAAAGGTAAAAGATACAAAATATTGATAGACATTTTTGCTCCGTTTTTATCAATCAATTAAAATAGCAGAAATTTCAAAATGCAAATATGAAAAGTCTGAAGTCAAGAATTTATCATGTGGGTTAAACTGCCAAAAGATATGTAAAGAATGGAGAAAGAAAACCGAATTAATGAATTGAAGATCATTTGTATCACTTGTAGCACTTGTCTTCTCATTGTTAACATCAATTTGGCAGGTGGCACCAGTAACATCTCCATTTATCCGTTGCATATTATTGTAGCCCCTAGGGCATCTGCTTGCTAAAGGAGCATGAAGAGGCGTAAACCATTCTTTCAGGTTATAGGAATGAGGGTTCATCATCATTACTGTTCTTGGCATATTGAATTGAATAAAAAGCCGACCAAGGACCCTTCAATTTCTGCAGTGACCATTGGGGCCCCTTGGAAATTCTGTCTCAGGCGAGCATGATTGATTACATGAAACTGACCATAGCCACCTCAGAGCTCTGGCCCAGGAGGCGGTACTCTGAGATGGCAGCAGCGTGCCTAGATGGCCAGCAAGCGACCACAGCACTATCTCGACCTGGGCAAGCCTACGGGCAACAGAATAGTTTTAACATATCCGAATGGGCTCTTCAAGTCAAACTCTGCACCACAGCAGAGTGCGGGCCCGAAGTTGTTGGGGCAACCGGGTTTACGAGTTAGGGCCCTGGTGATTGGCAGCTGGTGGGACAGCTCCGTGACACTTTCTTCCCCAGACCAGTCTCTGCTGCTGGAAGCATATTTGGAGGAAAACCTCCTGGTGCCAACTGTCTGGGGGTGAGGGGTGGGGAGGGTAGAGGGTTAAGGTGCCCTAGTCAGGCTCTGTGCCTAAGCCAGGGGTAGCAACCCTGAACAAACGGTATGACCATAGAGCCTGGATTGCAAGCCATAATGGCTCCAAAGGATAAAGATAGAAGAAGAAAGATCCCAATGGAGGGGTTGGGGGCTCTGGGGTGGTAGGATGTTGTGGGGGAGAAACTGGGGACGCTGGATATGGGAAATATACACTGGTGGAGGGATGAGTGTTGGAACATTGCATGAATGAAGCCTGATGGGTAAGCTTAGTATTGGTCTAGCTCAAAGTGATTCAATTAAATAAATGAATAAATGAATAAAATAAAAGCCTAAATAATACCTAGACCTATCACAGAAGAAAGAAGGAAGAAAAGAAGAAAAAAGGAAAAAAAGAGAAAGGATCTGGTGTGATAGGGCATTTACCTTACCAGCCCGCCAGGCCGGTTCCGGAGGTTTGATCCCTGGTCTCCCCGACGCTTTTCACAGGAGTAATACATAAGTGCATAGAGAAACCCTGAAAATGCTAGGTGTGACCCAAAAAAGCAAAAACAAAAAGAAAAAGAAAAGAAGTATTGGAAAGATCCTAATAATCAGCTTAATACAGGAGGTGAAAGATTTTACACTGCAGAATTCTGAGTTTCCATTGAAAATAAATACAAGGCATAAGGAAATATAAAACCATATCCCACTCTCATGTACTGGAAGAATTAACAATGTTAAAAATAACCATCCTAAAAGAATTGTAGATTCAGTAATGCATTTATCCAAATGGGAATGACATTCTATGTTGTCATGGTAAAATATTGCTAAAGTTGCTTTATGGAACATAAAACTTCCACAGAGTTAAAGCAAGCTTGAGAAAGGACTATATCTGCCCTGTTCTTTGACTTTTAACTACACTATAAAAACAGGCGTGTTATTTCACATGTATTGATGGTTTATCTACAACTAAGGATGCAAGACCCCAAATCCCTCCAAGGTATACTATGAAGAAAGAGAAAGTGCTTAACAAATGGTAGTGGGGAAAACCTGAATCATATGCAA
>JAJIBD010021864.1:0-108221 GCA_021461705.1 Cryptotis parvus | reverse complement strand
GTATTGTAACTGCTTTTATACTCTCACATAGAGCAAGGGCGACGAGTCATAAAAGAGATGGAGTCTCGGAGAAATGGCACAATGGGGAGGGCGCCTGCCTTTCATGTAGCAGACTCAGGTTCCATCCTTGGCATCCCATATAACAACTCCCCAGGCTAACCATGGGCAATCCCTGAGCACAGAACCACGAGTAAGTTCCAAATGTAGTTGGTTGTGGCCCAAAAGACAAACAAATAAATAAATGGCACCAGATAGGAGATGGATGAGGAAAAGAGAAAGAGAGAGAAAGGCAAAGAAATAAAGAACCTGCCATGGAGCAGGGCTGGGGAAGGGGGAGGGAACCGGGATGTTGTTGGTGGGAGATGGGCACTGGTGGAGGGACGGGTGCTGAAACACTGTATGACCAAACCCCAACATGAACTTTTTAATTGTATATCTTTTTATCTGTATGGAGATGGGCACTGGTGGAGGGACGGGTGCTGAAACACTGTATGACCAAAAC
Source organism: Cryptotis parvus (assembly GCA_021461705.1). Taxonomy (NCBI): domain Eukaryota; kingdom Metazoa; phylum Chordata; class Mammalia; order Eulipotyphla; family Soricidae; genus Cryptotis; species Cryptotis parvus. The sequence goes on along the minus strand of JAJIBD010021864.1, from coordinate 107,719 downwards.
CCAAACATGAACTTTTTAATTGTAAAAAAAAAAAAGATTAAATAATTATGTGTTTAAAAAAAAAAAGAAGTAATTGAGGAAAAAAGTCCAAGAGGGGGAGCCATTAACAGAACTTTGATAGAGAAGCTATAGAAGGAAAAACATCAAGGTAGACATAATAAATAGAAATATTGATGGCAAAGTAGTTTTAGTTATTACTTCCAATGTACTTATATAACTTTGGGAGATGAAATACAAATGTGCACAAGCTCTGCTAGGAATATATGAATACTACAAATTCTATTTTTAAAAGCATAAATGTTATAGTGTAACTTTGAGGACCATAATTTACATGACATGTTAAAATATTCCCAACTGTGTCTAGAAAAAGTTACAATCATGACAAATCTTTCATATTGTATAAATTTTTCTTTCATAATATTTCCACAAGAGGGCGCCAATGGACACCTTATTAGAGAATAAATGGAAGCTCAATTTTGAAATGAAAGGCTGTTACTACATTTTATTTACATCAACTATTTTGACATAGATCAAATAGTACACTTGGGAACCTAATATTTATTGTTTCTATCTATCTTGAAAATAACATGTTCCATTTCAGAAAGGTGTAACTTGCTAGTACATATGGGGAAACAATCAAACCCTTCATATTTAAGACTATTTTGAACTTATTTTAAATAATTACTTTGAAATTCGCTTTACTTTTTATTGAGGAAGCAATGTAGTAAACTACTGGATGCGTCTTAGGAATATAATTATTGCCTCTTCAAAGTATGTTCCCGTACCACAGCCACCACCAAAGTGTCAATAATCTTCTACTTCAGAACATGGAACTTCCTGTTCACTTAGCTCCCTCCCTCCCCACCTCCTCCCTGATAACTTCAGCTCTGCTCTCTAAGTCCCAGGCTTCTTTCTGTTGGTTTTGCTTGTTCTCTTCACTTTTCCTTCTACCAGCCACAATGTGAGTGAGACCTTAAAATGCAATTTAGAAAAACGAACTCAAAGTATCAGTATTTTTGTTTGTTTCTGGGCCACACTGACTGTACTCGGGGTTTATCACAGCTCTATGCTAAGGGATCACTCCTGGTAGGGTTCAGGGAACCATATGTGGTGTCATGGCTTGAACCCAAGTCAACCACATGCAGGATCAGAGCCCTGCCCACTGAACTATCTCTCCTTCCCCAGTATCAATATTTTATAATTCATTTAAAATATGAAATGTGGGCAAATTTACACATGGGTCCGAGAGTGTATTTAATATGTTCAGGTTGTATTTCAGCCAGGTTTTATCTGAAACATCCATGACCCAATTTGGTGGTTAATGAAGAATGTAAGTGAGATCGAGGTGAGTTATTTTCAAGCTTGAATTGGCTCTCAGAGGGCTGCTAAGAGCCTTATTCAGCCCGCATCGACCTGCTCCGAACACTAAGAGTGGATCAGGGATGGGCATATTAGTTATATTTTCATTTGAGACCTGGGACAGAGGACTCCCTCTGCTGCAGTGTGAACCATAGGCAGACCTCCACAAGGACCCCGCTCTCCGCCATGTACCGTTTTTCATCCAGCGGAAACAGTGCAGAGCTAGAGACCAGGGATGCCCTTGGAGCTGGGAATCAATGCTACCACATGTTTCTGCTTGGGCCTTAGCTAAGTGAGACGATGAACTTCCTCCCTGGCACAGCCACTTGGGGTCAAGTTCTGTAACTGGAAGGTATTCTCACGGACTCTGCCAGCTCAGATACAACAGTGTGGCAGGAGATTGAGCAGGGGCTGTCCCAGACTTGGCACCAAGTCTCAGAACAGAGAACAACACATGCAAAGTCCCTGCATGCTCAAGAGAGGCCAACCACAGCCCAAACACCTCCCCAGGGCTTACAAAGAGCCCACAGAGCTGCCTGTCCCACAAGTGACTGTCTCTCTCCTCCCATCTGAAATCCTTGTCCTCAGGAAAACTGTAGGACATAGATGAGAGATGAATCATCTCCCCCCTTTCTCTAGGAGAAAAAGTGGGTGCTCACTGTCCCCCAAGGAGCAGTGACTTCCCCGACCTGGAGCCAGTCTGGTTTATACTTAGCAGATTGCATGAATTTCTGCTTGAGGAAGGAACTAGTTCCCGAGCTCTACGGGTGAGGGAGAGAATACCCAGGAGAATGGGCAGGGAGGGAACCTTCTCTTCTACCCTTCCATGGCAAAGACGAGTGTGTTGATGATGGTTTAAGTTGGCACAATTTGTAGACATTTTGGCAATTTGCTCTACCCACAGTGGTGACCCAGTAAGGATAGTCCCATAACCCAAACATAAGGAGGTGGTTGGGGTGAGGGTGGCATAAGATAAGTGGGTGTGGAAAAGGTGGAGTTAGAATTGGGTCTTCCGGGCTAGGAACTCAGCAGTGGATGGAATCAGAGCCCTTTCAGAGACAGACAAGGACCATGCAAAATCACAAATGAGGGAAGGAATTTCAATCCCATTTGAGATTGATACTTTACAGCGTCTGGGCATCCATGACTCAAAGTGACTAGACATTTATAGGGATCTGTCCCAGATGGCATTACTTGACCAAAAAAAAATGGAGAAGAAATAGGCATGTTGAAAACAGTGACTGGAAGGAAGAAAAACTTTATATGTTTATACTCTGTTAAGTTGAACTGCTTAGTAACTATGATAGGATCCTGGGAAATTCCTCACTCATTATAGATGTTTGAAAATCTATCAAAAGGTGCAGAAACCATGGCGTTAGGTCACACGTGGCAATGGCAAATCCAGCACTGGCATCCTTGTCCACAGTTATAGTGGATTGTTGGTCTTCCTATAACTCCTATTTCAAAAGATTTTATTGAAAAACATTGTGTGTGGGGAGGATTTGGCCACATGTAAGGGTTTTATGCTCAACACTTAGCCGGGTTTATTAAACCAGTTGACTAACTAAAAGCAACTTAGATTATTCTAAGAAGATCTAACAAACTATTTACTTTTTCTTTCATAATAAGTATGTCTCTTATTCTTTTATGAGTGTTGGGAAGTGGTTTTATTTTAATTTTTAAGGAATAGTTCCTCAAAAATTCTGGCTTCTTATTTCCTGTTCAAGAAATTCACTATTCCAGGAATAGTGGATATCCTAGAATATTCACTACTCAAGGATGTGGGTATCTCTAGAATAGTTTTAAAAACACTAGAGGGAAATGAGAGGAAGTGAGTGGAAGCCGTAGGTTTTGCTCTGTGTATCTATAGAGATCCAGCAGGCAGGGAAGTGGACCAGAGAAGAGGGCTGGGTGGGGGGTCTGGAGAACTGCAGAGCTCTTGACTCATCAAATGACGTCACTGTCACCTAGGCCTCATTTGCCATTGCCATGTGAGCATCATTCCCAGGCTAGACAAGTATTTCAGTCTTTTGAGAGACCAGATATCCAAGGTTTTCTATAAATCTCATTGTTTTAAAGTATTGGCAATTACTCAATTTTTAAAAAAACTGCATCATCCAAATGAAACACATATGTGAACTGATAATGGCTGGTGATTTGCCAGCAGCCCCTGCCGTAGGTAATGGGAGAAGGTGGTCAGGATGAGAAAATGGTAATGGAAGCTCAGGCTTCACAATCGCTATTGCTCCGAGCTTATTTTAGTAGCAATCAGATGGACAAAGCCTGAGCTTTTATTTCATTCTCAGTACAAATGAGCTCAAATCAGATGATTCTCTTGGGCTGAAATGAGGAACTCAGTAAAAGAAGTTCTGACATGTATAGAAACAGAACAACTTCTAAATACAGAGAATGAGGCATTGGTCCCTCTGAATGGTGTGTCACCAGACACAAGCAGACATCAATTACAGACTGACTCATTTCAGGCAGCCCTGAGGACAGTCAAGAGACTGAGATTCAGCTATGCCCAATGCCCATTCTGTTTTTGGTAATATGTCACTAAAGTAGTATGCTACAAGTAAGAACAGGAGAATTGGAGATAAGAACGAAGGTATGGAAGAGAAATTCTCTATCCAGGGTAAACTTGGAGCATCACAAGAATGCCATACCACTTGGGAACTACTCTGGGAAGCCAAAAATACGCAGCGGAAATACCATCCCTACTTTTATGTTCATAGCAGCATTATTCACAAAGCCAGAATCTGGAAGCAACCGAGTGCCCAAAAATCGATGACTGGATAAAAGCTTTGGTGACATCTACACAATGGAATACTATGCAGCGGTTAGGGAAAATGAAGTATAAAATTTGCCTACAAATGGATGGGACATGGAGAAGATTATGTTGAGCGAAATTGCCAGAAGGGAGAGAGACAGATACAGAATGACTGCATTTATCTGCATAACATAAATATATAGGTACATATTATGATACCAATATCCAAGGTCAAGTGAAACATATATCAGGAGGTCCTGTCAAAGGTGGAAATTATCACAAACGGTGGGATTCAGAGGCTAGGGTAAGACAAAAAGGAACAGTGTGCAACAATTGTTGAGGGGTACTAATGCCTAACCTAGAACTGAGCATTAAATAGAGGCAAAAAGATACACAGAAACCCTTTAATGTATGTTCGTAATCCATGGTCTGGGGGGAAGGAGAGAAAGAGAGAGAAATGGAAAGAAATCAAGAACCTGCCAGGAGCGGGCTGGGGGAGGGGGAGGGACCGGGGGCGTTGGTGGTGGGAGATGGGGCTGGTGGCGGGATGGGTGCGCAACACTGTTTGACCAAACCCAAATATGAACTTTTTAATTGTATACTTGTAATTTTAAAAAAATAAAAAAAAAATGTCTTTTTTTTTCTACAATGATCTCCTAGGAACAGAACTGGTCATAAATGGATTGGGAAGAAGATGTTTCATAGGCGCAAAATAAACAAGAGCAAGTTTTGAATCTAGAGACACTGAGGCAGCACCTTGGCTGATCATCTGACCCAAACACTGAGTGATATTTAAAATGCTCAGACGCAAACTCATCTGGCATTTAAGTTGCAGTAATAGTTTTCTAATTTTGTCTCTTCTTTTATGACCTTGACTCCTTCTCAACAAATTTCTAGATGGTAGACTTTTCAAAAGTGGACTTTCAAGCATTAAATCTGATCATGGCACTCCACTGTTAATTGGTCTTCCATGGCCGACCATCTCACTTGGGAAAAACATCAGAATGCTGTAATGGAAAAAATTCAGCCCTGATCCGGGCTTAGTTCTGTCTTACATAATGTCATTTGCTCCAGCAAGCACTTTCCCAGTTCCCTGGATGCCTGTTCCACATTGGCATCTAGTCATTCCCTGGACACAACATAGTCAGCACCTTTGTGCTTTCCCTCTCCCTGTACATGCAGGAATCTTAGTCCAGACATCACATACTACTACCCTCTCTCCTTTGACTCAGCACACACCAACAGTGAAGCCTTCAAAGCTGGCCCAATGCTGAGTAGCAACTCTTTTACAAACCACTGTCTTTCACCAAGCTTTGCTTATTTTTCTCAAAACACTTATTACACTCCCCATATTTTGAGGACAAGGAATCGCCTTTTTAGGTATCATTTCCTACAACAATTCATACTTTATTTGGATTTTGTTCGTGCATTTACTCCTAAAGTTGAGAACAATGCCTAGCACATTAAAACTTGATAAATATTTGTCGAATGAATTAATGAACAAAGTAAGAAACTTTTGATAATATCCAGGAACATTGCAATAATAGGCTAAAGAACTACTTTGATGATTTGGGAAGAAATTTGGAACCGAAAGTCCCTAAAAGAATAATTCTAATTAATGATCATTCCCAGCCATTTATCCACTGTCATGAATAAAGATTAACATTAATGATGTGAAGTTGAAGAATAGGAGGTTGCTTCCTGGGAATAAGGAAGGCTGAGTTCTTAAAAAACGGTTGAAAGATGAGAAAGTAGTAGACAAGATTCTAGGCTAGCATGAAGAAATTGGCTTTGAATTTGGCCAGTGAAGGACCCACATGAGGGCTTACAACTCAGAGGACATTATGTCTAAAAACTGTTACTGAGATTGTGTCAGAATCTGTAATTAGGGCCTATAATTTTTCTGGATTTCTTAACATTAAAAAATTATGATTCAGATATATTTCTTCAGAATGCTGGTTGTCATCAAGATCTTGTAGTGATAACAGCCCTTAGAGAACACTAATGGGCTTTATTTCTTCAGCATTTTTCTTCTTGTAATACACAGTTATAAAACAAAATGGAAAGAGAGGGAAATATTTTAAATGTTTTCTCCCAATTCTTTTATCTCTCTTAAGGCCTATCTGTACATATGTGTGACTATGTTAATTTCTTCTTACAGTTAATTATCCTTAGTCAACTTTTGCTGCTAGCAGTGGGTGGGGAAGGGTCAGTCACAGGGTCAGTAACTTAATTCATTACCTAATATTAGGTATTTAACATCACATAAACCAAACAGGCTCAACTAGGAAAGACGAGGGCATACAAATTACTTTCACATTTCTGTAATAAATGTCTATATTTGAGACAAGCAAGGCCTCAGCATTTTAAAGACTTACACTTGCTCAGTGCTTTGAATTTTAACTTTATTTAGTTTCAAATGACTTTCAGGTTCCAGTGTAAAAAAACAGAGCTTTGTTTTTAGAATAATTTGTTTTAATTCAAATTTAATAAACTCAAGATGGAAAAATGACTCAAAAACAATGAAATGTGTTTTCTGAAGCAAGTATATTAGGTTATAATACACAGAAAATATGTGAATAAAGCCACATAGAATACAATTCTTAATTAGACTACTTTATAGGGCCAGTTCTTCTTATAGCACATATAGAATAATGTGGCAAATTCCCAATAAATATGACAAAAAATGATGCACAAAAGCCCAACTACTCAACAGGTTAAATATGACTTCAAATAAGAAATCCTTCTGTTTTTACAGTTAACAAATTACTTTAAAATATCTTGCAGTTAAAAGAACTTTTGATGACCTCTTTACAGAGAAAAGTAGTATTTATTAGACTATGTATTGAATCTGCTCTTTTTCTTTACAATTTTGTTGTTCAAAATCTACTTTATAGTTTAGACATTCAGAATCCATTTTCTTCATTTATTTACACTTAAAAATTTGAACACCTACATTCAATCTTCCTAAGGAGAAATAAGGACATGTCAGTCAAATTTCAATCAAGAATTTACTTTAGAAGATGAGATGATTAGTATGTAAGTATATGTAGGGGCTTTGTGTCATCTTTGTTATAGAGTCAAATTCCATAGGGATTCAATTAAAAGAAAAAAGCCATTGCCTCAAGAAAGATCAGGAAAATTTTCACGGAGGAGGGATATGTAAGTTGAACATGAAAGATCATATGACAAGGCTAGAGACAAAGGAAGGAGACAAGGATAGATAAAAAAAAAAAACACCAAAAAGAGTGGGATTCCAAATGGAAGAAATAATGCGTGCTAAATCATTGAAGCCCAAGAAATACAATAGAAAGAAACATACTAGAAATGAAAACTGATGAAGGTTTTTTCTTAAACACAAGGATCAAGTAGCCAAGAAAAAGCACAAAAGAACCGTTTCAAAACAGATAGTGTAGGTGTTTGAAAGCCAAGTTGAATTAGTTTGGAATGATGTCATCTTTAGGAAACAAAAAAAATCTATTTCAAACAAAGACATGTATTGTTTTCTTACCGAGAAATACAGGAGTGGTCAGTCTCAGGGGTTGTATCAGTGGGTCAGCAAAAAGCCAAACAACTAGCATCTTTTTACTCTTCCATCATGATCAGTAGGGACTACTTTATATATATTTTTCTCCTTGAGGTAACAGGATGGAAATATCGATGTTCCAGGCACTATTTCCACATTTAAGACAGGAAATTGCAAGGAAGGAAAGCAACAATACATATGCATACACACCACGTTTTTAATTAAAAAAAGACTTTCTCAGGATCCCTCATGAGTCTCATCTAAAGATGAATCAGTGGCCAAGTATAGCTGAAGAGAGTCAGAGAAAAAAGTATCTGCTTTTTTGTCCTTTATTGTAGAAGCAGCAAAGAAGAAACATGTTGAGAATGACTGCTTTTGGCTTGGTCGATTAGTACACTCAATCCAGAAAAGATTGCATAGATCTTACAAGCAACAGACAGTATTAAAGATTTTTTAGAAGAAATATAGCACAGAGTGTGACTTTGGTATTATTAATGCAGTGAAGTAAAGAATAAATTAGAAAGTTGAAATTGAGGGCAAAGATAAAAATCAAGGACATGCCTACTTTAAGCATGCTATGTTCATGATCTTTATGACCCGACATAAACTCAATATACTGTATTATATTTCTACTATGACTTTACTACCTTTATAAGTACTACTATTGCTAATTCTTTACTATAGCAACTTCTGTCATTACTATTGCTGCTGGACTAGAATAATATTAATGTTATTATTGGAGACTAGAGAGATATTAGAGGGATTAAGTCCCATGCCATGAATGTGGCTGACCCTGGTTTTATCCCTGGAACTGCATATATCTAGCACTGCCAGGAACAATTCCTGTGCAAAGAGTCAGGAGTTAGTCCCAAACACCACTGGGGAGTAGATCCCAAACAAACATAAAATACTACTATTCCTCCTCCTAACAACTAACACATCATACTACTACTACTTTAGTACTACTCTCATTAATACTAAAACATCACTTTTACCACTATATTACTGCTTCCAGAATGCTACCAGTGCTATTATTCTACTACTGCATTATTGTAAGTTGTTTTTACTACTACAAAATTATACTAGTACTATTAATAATACTATGATACTAATAATACTATGATAATGGTACTAGGATACTACTACATTATGCCTACTACCACGACTGCTGCTATTACTACTTACCTTTGTTCAGCTAAAATGAAAACACTTTCTTGATAGAAAAATATTTAAAAATCTCAAAGATTGTTCGCAAAGGTCTTCAAATAATCTGCCTGCTAATAATTTTTGATAATCTGCCAGCAGCATTTTGTCAGAGTTAATCATATTCTCCTTCTTACCCCATTGCTTCCTCTTGACTTCTAATACATTGTTTTCTCTGAATACCCTTCCCCATTCTCTGCCATATCACTGGCTGTTTCTTCTCAGTCTTTGTTATTGGTTCTTCTTCTTCTACTTCAACTCCTATTATATTACAGAACTGTTAATAATGTTACCACCAGTTACAGTATTAAAAACTAACATTTGTACTCATTTGTTAGCTTTTGAGCTCAGTTCTTGCCTCTTTCCCTCTGGTTCAGTCATTCTTAAATTGACTGGTAGATTAATTTTACCCCATTGCTTAAATATTGCTTTAATATTAATAGATTAATATTACCCCATTGCTTTAAATATCTGCTCAATAAGTCCTCAATACTGAGGACTTCAAGTCCAAATTAGTCCCTCAAATGTTAACCTTGAAGTAAAACTTCCTGTTTCAGATTTCTACCTAGATGGCTAACAGACATTTCAAATGATGTGGCAAAAATGAAATACATGATTTCTGAAATATGTCCCATGCAGAATTTCTCTTATTTTTAGTACAGCAACACTATAGTTTTAGTGGTTCCTGCCAAAATCTCAAACTCATCATTTTCTCCTTTTCTACTCTCTAACTTGTTTAACAAGAAATTATACTGCCTCAACATTGAAAACTAATATGACTCTGGCTAATTGAAACTACCTTCACTCCTATAATCCTGATCCATGAAACAATCATCTTTCACCTAAATAACATTTGAAAACTAGCCTTTATGGTAAATTACTTATAAAATAGTTTTCTCTTTGTCACATCTGTCCATTTACAATTGTGACTGTAGTTTCACCTATAAAGAAGTGAAATGTGTTATTCCCACCCTTCAACCTGTGTAAACTCAGCAACTTGCTTCTACTAATACCATGTGCCTAAAGTAACAGTGCATCATTTCTCAGCCTAAACCCCAAGAGAACGGCATATCTCTGCTTGTCATCTTGAAGTCCTGTTTCTCTCACATGAAGCACATGCATCTAGTCACTCCTTTTGTTCAAGCTAATAGCTAGGCAGTTTCCTGAAACAGTCACTTCGAGGACCTGTAGCTGGACAAGACCAGTGGGACTTCAAGTGTGATCCAGCCAGGTTTCTAATTCACATGATTGTGTGCTAAATAATAGTCTTGTTCTCAACAGCTAAAATATGGACCTTGTTGCTTTGCAAAGTAGATAGAATTGGTTTCCTAACATTTGTCATTGCTGCTATTGGTCTCTAAACTCTAGTCTTGGAACAGTAGAAAGGAATAAAATTAATCTACATCCTATTCCTATCACACTTTTGCTCGAAACTCTACAATGTTTTACCTCAGTGTCTTGTTCATCATCCTTCCAGTTACTGTTCTACTCACTTTTCCTACTATTCTACTTTTGGTGGTCTCTATCCTAGTGATCTTAACTTCCTTGTTGTTTTCAAACATATCATATAGGCTCTTGCCTAAGGACCTTCACTTGAGTTTGTCAATCTGCCTAAAAATCATTGTCCAATTAAGCCCTTGGCAAAGGGCTGTTAGATTAAGCCCTGTTAGATTTTTTCTGAAATCACTAAAGCCTCTTTGGTTTAGTGAAAAGAGTCAGATCTCCACCCTAACATATCTAGTCCTCCTTGTCCTACTTTATATTTTTTTGGTTTTATTTTTCTCAAATGTAATGTCTTTTAACAGGACATATAATCACTTAGCTATTGTATATATTATAGCTGGTGTGTCTCTCTGTAGTAGTCATGCTTCTTGAGAAACGAAATCCACAAAATGTTCATATATCTATACATGTAAAAATGTAACTATATCTATTAGTCAGACTTTGATCTTACAAAAGGTTTGCATGAATACAGAGACTGGTAAGTTCTAATTTTTCGAACAGGCTGACAGGTTAGAGAATTGGGTATGGGCTGATGTTACAACTAAAGGCTGAAAGCAATGTAGAGAGAGAATTCTTTTAACTCCTGGGATCCTAGTCTCTTTCCCTAAAGACCTTTAACTGTACCCAGGAACTCAACGTTGTATATTTATCCCCAAGAAAAACCTTACATTCATAAGAACATATACACACTGTTATTAATTGCAACACTCAATACAATAGCTAGGATATGGCAACAACCTAGATGTCAAATGACAGATAAGTAGAACATGCAGATGTGGTATATATACAAAATGGAATACTATATAGCAGTATGTAATAAATAATGAAATCATGCAATTCACTGCAACACAGATGGAATTATAATATTAATAATATAATATAATATAATATAATATAATATAATATAATATAATATAATATAATATAATATAATATAATATAATGTAATATAATATAATATAATATAATATAATATAATATAATATAATATAATATAATATAATATAATATAACATAACATAACATAACATAACATAACATAACATAACATAATATAATATAATATAATATAATATTAAATGAAGTAATCCAGAAGAAGGGTAAACAAAGGATGATATCCCTTCTATGTGTGGTATTTAGAATAACTGGATGAGGGAATGCAATGTTTTAAAGGGGGAATGCCCAGATCAGGTATGCGGATCCAGAGACAGACATGGGGCAGAGCTGCTACTGGCTCTCACTGTGCCCAGCCACTCATGAGGTGCCCGGGAGGGATGGCAGGTTCTAGCCCTGGCCCGCCACCCCAGCAGAGCCTCACAAGCCAGACGCCCCCCCCCGCCCCACTCCATGAGGACCCCCCATTTTCCACATCCGGACTTCTCCCTCGTCAGAACTCCACCCAGCAGACCAGCCTATCACAGCTCGGCTCATCAATAAATGCTGGATTTTGAGATGACTACAAGAGTATGCTACCCACACGGCAGAGCCTGGCAAGCTACCCGTGTCGTATTTGATATGCCAAATACCAGTAAAAATTATAGACCTCATTCCCATGACCTGATGGAATGGTTTGAGGCTCTTTATGTTCCTGGAGTAAGCAGGTGCCCTTGGCTCTACTTGCATGAGACAGATCATATGGAGATGTTACTGGTGCCCACTTGAGCAAATCGATGATGAACGGGAAGACAGTGACAGACAGTGATGCCCAGATCAACCTTGTCACCAGTGTATAGGGAGGAGAAGGAAAGAAACAGTTAAGAGGAGAGAGAGGAATGACATGTAATGGGGGCAGGTCAGAGAATTAAGGCACAAAAGTGGTATTAAGGAATGACAGAGCCAGATATCCAGATCACAGAGGCAACAACACTGAAATAAAAAGACTCAAACTTTAGCAACTGACCTTTGTAGGGAAGGCTTTCAAGAGGGTAGGCTGCAGTGGGATGTGGTGGAGGGGGATGTCAGGGAACCAATAGGAATCCCAACAGTATCAGGGATCAAGTTTCCAGGTCACCTTAGAGGCAAGACAAAAACAAGTTCAGTCCTGTTGCAACTCATCACCAACAGTTAAATACTCTTCTGCCACTACAATCCAGGGCAAAAAGTTCCCTAGACTGTGGGGAACACTGCCGGAATGCCACCGGGTCCCCGACAGTGTCAGGACAGACGTTTTCTTCTACCTCCAAGGATGCCGGGGAACAGATGAAAACTCACAAGTCCGGTGCAGTTCCAAAAAGGCTTTTAATAGTACAAAAGCTCTTCCACAGTACTCCAATATAATGAACAAACTCTAGCTCTGGTCCGAACTTAGACCATACAAAAGAGCCTAAGTCTCCCACCAAAGAGAGAGAGGATCTCACCCGAGCTGAGTCCTACCCAGAAGAAGGAACAAAAGGCCAAAGAGAAAAAAGCCAAAAGCCAAAAGCCACAGGAGCCAAAAGCCAAGCGAAAAGGCCCAAAGTCGAAGGGGCCTCAAGTCAGTCCCCTTATATACACCAAAGTAATCCAGGGAGGGTCATGTCAACAAAGAACTCTAAACAGAGTGTAGTCCCACACCCTATTACAGGTATAAACAAAGATTAGCCAAGGACTAATCCTGAGATTATCTCTTATGTAAAACACTGGAGAGAGAGAGGGCTGATATAAAGTAATACATTTTAACTTCATGAGCTTCATGTAATCTAGATGGTACCCACAAGGTCTTTCTTATTATTATCTGCACCAGGCTAATTCTGAGTATCTTGTTCTCCTGTACTGAAAGGGTCACACTCATCTGCTTAGAGCAAACTTGTATAATCATTCCTATAGTCTTCCTATAGTCTCGACATAGCCAGGGTGGTAGTCTCCTGGTAAATTCTAACTGTCCCACGTTGGGTGCAGTGGGTATAAAGAGGAGCTGTGCCCAATCTAGAAAACATAGAAGTCTTAGTAGATGTATAAGTCAGAAATTATTCAGTCAATTGACTTCTGTAACTGCCACACCCTCTAGCAGTGTTTACATAGAAGAGAGGTCTCATTAGAATGAAACTTGACTTAAATAGATTAAGCTGGGAGTGGGCAAAACAACAAAGCTCCCAGATTAGCTCAACCTGTCCTCCAACACTAGACCTAGGTCTGTTGATCAGACCTCTCTTACCATGTGCTCAGGCCAATATGTCTCTGACCAAGTGGTCACTTCTTCCCCAAGTCAGTCCCTTTTTGTCTCCCAAAGCCTGCCCAAGTCAGGGAGCCAAGGCTGCTAGCACTTGTGGGATGGACTTTGCAAAGTCAAAAACCAGGACTCTCATGCAAATCTCCAGATGAACCACACCTCTCCAGGTCTAAATAAATGCTAATGACAGGGCTTCATTTCTTTCCTCCAAGATATCATTTATGCCAAACACTGTGGAGAGGGGCTGGTATAAAGAGATATATCTAAGGACAAAGCATCTCAGGATGTATATTCACGGGGGGGGGGGTGGGGTGGGAGGGAGAAATCACATCATAATTTCAGACCATGAACTCCATGCATACTAGATGGTTATCTCCAATATCCACAAGGTCCTTGTTCATTCTACTCTGCTACAGGGTAATTTTAAGTGCTCTGTCCTTGTTTACTGAAGGATTTTACTTGCTGCCTAGGGCAAGCCAGCATGACCCCTCCTTTGATCTTCACAGAGCTGATTCCTAAATGGTGGACCTAATATAGCCAGGATGGGTTTCTCCTGGTACATCTTGTTGTCCCCCTGCCAGGACCCATGGGGAATATGAGGAAATATTTTCAAACTAGACTAGTGCTGAATTCCTAAGTCAAAATTATGAGGATATTCCAAGAGTAATTAATCCAGAGCCAAACTGACTCCTGTAACTGCAACACTCTCTATTGGTGTTTAGACAAAAGAAGGATCTCTTTAGCATGAAGCCCTGGCCTAAAGACATGCAAATGACTTATGCAGCAAAGATCCAGAGCTAGACAGGTAGTATCACCCAACAGGGGTGGAGGGGAGATATGGGAGGGAACCCGGGAACATTGGTGGAGGGAAGTTAAAACTGGTGGTGGAATCAGAGCTGCAATATTGTGTCCGAAAGCCAACTATGAGTAACTTTGTAAATCTCTGTGCTTTAATAAAATAAAAAGGGGGAAATGCTTACATAGAAGCTTCTAGACAATTATTTGATCAAATATCTGGGTTCTTTGACCTAACAAAGATCACACACAAAATTAACCTTCTTACTCTCTGTTAAAATGAAAATATCAAGAGGAAGGAAATAATTGTTTCATACATTAAAATATCTCATGTCTAGACCTATGTCTACTACAGAACTAAAAAACATCACATGATTCAGTGAATAAATAATGTAAAGTAAAACCCAATAGGAATATTGAGAGTGATTAGAATTTGGTGGGGGTGAGTCCAGAAATCTCCCTGAAAGATGTGTTTTTACACATAGTTTAAAAGAGTCTAAGAGAAGCAAAGAGGAGTGAAGAAACTCCAAGACATCGGAATGACGTTATGTTGGCTCAAAGACGGAGAAAACAAACTAAGTGTGCCCTCTCAGATAACCATATCTTGTGTAAATAAGAGGGATGTTTTTCAATTATCTCTGAAAAACTAGTACTTCTTTTATTATCGCCTGATGTTCCAAAGCATCATTTGTCTTTCTCGAATAGTAAAAATATGTGTTTTCTCAAACACTTGAACTTTTCTGAGAAAAATAAAGCACTTATACAAACATTGCATGCAACATAACCCTCCGTCATGATTTTCCTACAAAGATCATGATACCTACATAGATCACTACAATTGGAAGAAGCCTTGACTTAGATTAAACAAGCTTTTCAAAGTCATGCACAATTTCATGAAGGGCATAGTACAGGCACCAACAAAATGTGGTCAGTTTTCTGTAGAGGCAAGCAGAAATCCTGGGGTAGGCCTACTACTGATTCACTCAACTGCGAAGCTTTCCTGACATTAGATATCAATGAGAGCAAAGGAAAGTCCCAAAATTCTTTTAGATACACTGAAACCTGAAGCTACAGATTGGCCAGAAAGGTGTTTTTTTGAAATATTTCTTGTTATGGGGAAATTGACCAATCTTACAAAAATAATCTCTGGTGATTTCTGCCCACTTATGTGCCTCTCTTCTTAGGAATCTATGCATCTTGTTCTATTTGCTCTACCAGTCCCATGTTTTTCACATTAAAATGATCCAGTGGTATCCAAATGCTAATGTAAGTGCAAGTCATCCAACTGCTCTTGAACTTGAGGTATAAATGTATAGCCTACTTCACGTTCAGAGTTTGACAAACCTGCTAATCAATGTCCATCCATTCAAATACCCAACTCACATTCAGATTCAAGTGGTTGCAAATCCCATGGTATAGATAGTTTAGAATGTGGTTTATTTCTGAATATTGCAAAGGTCTTAATCATCTCATAAAATAATCTGCCAGAATTATATACAATGTTGGAGACCAAAATCCTCCCAAACTCAGATAGTCTCAATAGTCATTGTTCTCTTCAGAGTATCAGACAATACTGTAGTAAAACATTTTCTTTAATTAAATCTAAACAACCAAGGATTCTTTTTATTAATGAGACATTTTGATTCAAACAGTCTGCATATTTTTGTTTGAAAATATAAACACTTAGACATGACTGTATTTTACTTGGAATTACAGTTTGACTGGGAGGGAGAGACTAAGGATATATTGATTTTTATAAAATGTTCAAATGGATTGAAAACACATTTTATAGAGTTAAAGATATCTACAATCATTAGCAAATATCTGATTGGGAACAATAGTAATTCTAGAAGCCAGTACTTGAGAGATTATCTAGAGACCAATTTTTGTAAGTCAAAAGATGTCAGTACTCACTAGTAGTATACCAAAAATACAGCTTCTCATTACTAGCAGCATAATCAAGGTTTATTCTAAAATACCTAGAAACCATATATATTCTGATCCTTTGAGTACTCTAACTTAAAATCAATTTCTGCATAGCTTCTAGAATTCTCCATCTTTTGGGTATATTACTTTGTTTATCACACATCTCTCAAATCAGAAAAATGAAGCTAAGAAAAAAGTAGAAGAAATTACAGCTATATTACTCATTATAAGAAGGCATTATTTTCAGTGTTGAAAGGCAATAGAAAGAGAAAACTCAAGAACTTGTCTTCACTAGGAAACTTGCCACTGGTGTTTCCATAGAGGTAGGCTGGGGAAAGGAGAGAAATGTGGACATTTGTTGGAGGGAAGTGGACACTGGTGAAGGGAGGGATTGATGTTGGAATATTGGATGCCTGAAATTCAATCATGAATAACTCTGTGACCTTGTAAGTCATGATGATTCAATTAAAAAAAAGCTTAAGAAGTGCTTGCTGAGTATTTTCTGGCACTAACAAAAAGCTTCAGCAATTTTATTCTAATATCTTATGTCAACTCTTGCTAGAAATTTATTCAGCAAAATGAAGAACATAATCATTAATATATTCAGAAATAATTGACAGACTTACAAATTCTTTTAGTACTATTGTAGCTAGGTAGCTTTTACTCAATGCTCTTCTCTACTTTTGCCAACTTTTGGAGTTCAGTTTGAATGTGTTTATTTATTATAATTTACCTAAATAGATCTATTTATGGTTTCATCTCAAACTGTATTGTGTTGGGTATTTTTTCTCTTATTGGACATTTTATGAGACTAAAATGTTCCAGTAGCCAAGGCAACTTAAATATCAGTGAAAATAGTTTTATTTTTAAAGAATTTATCTCATTAAATAACATGACTGATATGATGTAGTCTTCCTTTCTTAGACCTATGGTAAGTGGTTAGAATCAAAGGAACATTTGTAATTCTAAGAAACAACAAACAAGCAAAATACCTTAGTACAATTTCCCTTGAATTTGACCCCATTTATAAAAGCAGAGAAGGAAAGGCATATTCTAAATTCATAACACAAATGATTTGAAGTAATGAATGTATCTAAATGATGAATAAAAGCATTCTAAGTTTAAATGCTCTTTATATATAATCTGTTTATTGCTCCATTTTTCAGATACAAAAAAATTCCAGCCTAGAATGATGTAGTTTTCCAAAGTCAACCTGTGAGTTCCATAACTATGGATTTTAGAGGCTAGTTTTGAAGATCACTCTTACTTTTTTTTAATCTTCCTTGAACTATCATAATTCTATAGCTTTAAATGCCATATAATACAGTGTTGATTTTTGATCTCAGTTTAATTTTAGCATCACATGTTCAAGTAAAAATAATATGCCAATAAATAGAAATATGTATATCTTTAAAATTACCTCAAAACATGTATATGTATATCTTTAACATTTCCTCTTTTGTTCCTTATAAAAGAGTAGAAATAATATTTTTTTTATTTTTTTAAATTTTTTATTATACCACCGTGAAACATACAATTACAAAGGTGTTCATAATTGGTTCTTGGTAATACAGTATTCCAGCACCCATCCCTCCACCAGTGCCCCTTTCCACCACCAATGTACCCCCCCCCTCCCGCCCACCCCCATGCTGCCTCAATAGCAGGTACCCCAGTTTCCTCTCTTTCTCTGTCTCTCTCTCTCTCTCTGCATCTCTCTCCCTCTTCTTTTAGACATTGTGGCTAGCCCTGCAGATATTTAGAGTTATCACTTAAGTCTCTTTGTGTATAGTCAATGGACACCCTTTTATTTTAGGGTTTTTTTTTTTTTTTTTTTTGCTTTTTGGGTCACACCCGACAATGCTCAGGCATTACTCCTGCCTCTTCACTCAGGAATTACTCTTGGCGGTGCTCAGGGAACCATATGGGATGCCGGGGATCGAACCCGGGCGGGCACAGGCCGGCCACATGCAAGGCAAATGCCCTACCCCTGGACTATCGCCCCGGCCCCTACTTTACATTTTTATTATTTTTTTAGTATTTTATTATACCACTGTGAGATATACAAATAAAAAAGATATACAATTAAAAAGTTCATGTTTGGGTTTTGGTCATACAGTGTTGCAGCACCCATCCCTCCACCAGTGCCCGTCTCCCACCACCAACATCCCCGGTTCCCTCCCCCTTTCCCCCAGCCCTGCTCCATGGCAGGTTCTTTATTTCTTTCCCTTTCTCTCTCTTTCTAAAAGAGTAGAAATAATATTTATGCAGTAGAAGAGTACAAGAATGATGGCTTCCAGCCAAAAAAAGTATTTCTAAAATGACAGACTTCAAATATTTATGATTTTTATTCAACATGAGTTATCAATAGTTAAAGACACAAATCGGACATTCACTATTTTAAACAGTATTGAATTTAAATTATTCCATTTAGCTTTGATTCTAAAACATTATATCTATTTTGAAAGATAATCAGTTCAGTAATTTTACAGATATCTTTCTTTGTCAAACTCAAGCGGAATATTCAACAAATGTTGGTTACTTAGCATATCAAGAATTGCTGGGCACTGCTGGAGAAATAAATTTGTCTAGGGTAGTTTCTGACCCCCAAAGGATTAACTAATGGAGTTAAGAAATATCAAGGAATATATACATACTTACTTAACTGTGATTTATGTTGCATTAAATCCTTTGTAGAACAAAAATAAAAATATTTTACTATGAAATTGAATATTATTTTAATTCTATAAGTTCAAAATAAATATAATAGAAAGCAAACAGTGTACCATGAAATTGTTCAAACAAAGCTTAACAGAAAGCACAGACTTTGTTTCCTGGTTTCATGTCTATCGTCTATATCATTATGTTGTCATCCAACCCTAAGTGAATATAGCAATAATACTTCATGGAATAGAAATCATATTGAGAGCAAAATAACATTTTACTAATACAAAAATATTGCTTAACTATGAAATATTGCTTAAAGAAGGACAATATCTTAGACCAATTAAACACCAAACATAGAGATTTTAATTTTCAGTTGGGAAAATTGGTACATTGGAGAAAAATAATTAAATAGACAAACTTTGAAGTGAGACCAAAGGCAAGTCCTTGTCCTTTTGTATCACGTATGACTTAAATAAGTTTATTGATAACATTTTGGAACTCTAGTTTCCTTATCTTTAAAATTCAAGCAGGTCTCTTATCAATGTTGTAAGAGCAAGTACATAGAAGATACTCAGTAAATAGAATCTATCTTGATTTATGTCTGTAGAACTCTCAAAACAATACCAACTGGTAAACAAGTTCCTCTGGGGAAAGAAAAACATATATATCATTGTCATATCCCCCAATCCAGATTAAGTAAGTGACTTATTCTGTAAGTAAATCAAAGCCCCCAATGAACTTACAGTCCTTGGGCCCTCAGAGGCTCCTGGGATCATTTACCATCTTTACCATTTATTACTCAGCTTAATATATTTGAAGATATATTTGATATGAAAAAGTCTGTTAAGTTGTATTATATGATGTTTTAGTGAATTATACATTGTGAAAGGATTATCACAATCATAATTAACATATCTATCAACTCATATGTGTGTGCACACACATACGCTAATAATTTAAATCAGCTTCCTAAACATATTATAATGAGACAGTATATTGTTACTAACTATAATTACCATTCTACATTTTAGATTCTTGGAACTTAATCATCTTATATCAGAAAGATTAGCACCTCTCTCTGTCTCTCTCTCTCTCTCATTTAGTGCCATATCCAGTGATGTTCAAGGGCTCTGCACTCAGGAATTATTCTTGGTGGTGTTCAGGGGATCATTGGAATGCCAGGGATTGAACCCAGTTTGGCCATGTGCAAGGAAAGTGTCCTACCCTTTGTACTATCTCTCTAGCCCATCTTCTTCTTTTAAAATAAGTTTTATATTTAATCACTGTGAAATACACAGTTACAAATTTCACGATTGAGTTTCAATCATACAATGCTCCCGTCTCTTCTCCAGTGTACATTTTCCACAACCACCTACCAGGTGGTTTCTTTTCCATGTTTCCCTCCCCCACCTCCCAGGTTGCCTCTATAGCAGGTACTCTTTATTTTCCCTCTCTCCCTCCCCTCTCTCTTTACCTCTCTCTTTTTCTTCTTTCTCTATTCCTCCCTTCCCTCTTCATGCTCTCATTCTTGCCCTCACTCTTTTGCTTTTGAGCATTATGGTTTGAAATATAGGTACTGAGAAGGTTATGATGTATATCCGTTTACCTGTTTTCTGCACTCAGTTCTTTTTCAGAGTGACAATTTCCAACTACTATAGTCATAGTCATTCCTTCTATATCCTTTTTTTTAATTTTTATTCCTTCTATATCCTAAGTGCCCTCTGTCCCTCATACACTTGTGGCAAACATCCAGTTATGGACCAGTCCTCCTGAACCAGGTTTCTATCAACTTTGAGTATTGATCTTTACTATTTTTTATATCCCATAAATGAGTGCAATCATTCTATGCCTGTCCCTCTCCTTCTGACTCATTTTACTCAGCATGATAATGTCCATCCATTTATAAGTGAATTTCCTGGTGGTTGTGTATTATTCCATTGTGTAGACGTACCATAATTTCTTTATCCAGTCTGTTCTGGGTCATTCCGATTGTTTTCAGATTCTGGATACTGTGAATAGTGCTTCAGATGAAATAGAAGAGCAGATGGCTATCCATGGGGGCTTATTGTCCCATATGAATTTCAGGAGTGTTTGATCTATTTCCTTGAAAAATGTCATGGGTGTTATAGGGACTGCAGTATGGACTGATATCCCTGACAAATACAAAGATCATAAAAAAAAATTCTAGCAAAGAAAATTCAACAACTCATGAAAATTCAACAACTCATGAAAAAACACCAGGGCCAAGTAGGATTCATGCTGAGATGCAAGATTTTTTTAACATTCATGAGTCAATCAACATAACACAACAAATTAATAAAAGAAAATATAAATCATATCATATCAATAGATGTAGAGAAATCATTTGACAATATTTAGCACTCATTCATCAAAAAACTTCTCAACAAAATGGGAATTGAAGGAACTTTCCTTGCTATAGTCAAAGCCAGGTACCACAAGCATTATCCATAATGGGGAAGAACCTCTAAGATCAGGCACTCTAACCATTCTGGAAATACTATATTGAATATAGAACTGGCAAGTACTAATCTTTACAGCATTTAGGCAAGAAAAAGATATCAAGAGCATCCATAGATGAAAGAAAGAAGTCAAGCTTTCACTATTTGCAGATATGATACTATATTAAGAAAATCCTAAAGACTACAAAAAGCTCCTACAAACAATATTTATATAGTAAAGAGGCAGGTTACAAAGTCAAAACCAAGAGGTGGGTTAAAAAAATCAAAACTCAAAGTTCATGGCTTTCCTATATACAAATAATGAAAGAAAAAAAGAGATAGTCAAAAAGAAGAAGGAATCAGTTTAACTAAAGAGATGTAGGACTTATACAAAGAAAACTACAAAACACTACTTCAAGAACTAAAAGCGAACACAAGGAAATGGAAACAAACATATTCCTCGCATATGGATTGGAAGGATTAATATTGTCAATATAGCAATAATCCCCAAGCATTGTACAGACTCATTTCTCATTTTTAAACCTAGCCCAGCTCCTGGTGACCATAAATTTACATTCTGTAATTTTACTTTATTCTACACAGGCATGAGATCAGGCTCTATTTGTCTCTCTGTCTCTGATATATCACTTAGCAAAATGACACTTAGCAAAATGAACTCCATGTTCATTCATGTTGTTGTAGATGGAAGGGTCTCCTTCTTTCTCATAACTGAATAACATTCTATTCCATTATATATATAATTGATTTTTATGTGTCACATATTCTTTATTAATCAACAGATGTATTCTGAGGTTGAAATCTTGGTTATTGTGAATATTCTACATTAAACAATGAAATGCAGATGGTTTTGAGATACAATTGCATTTTATTTAGCTATACATTCCTACAAGTAAGAGCATTAGGTTATATAGTGATGCTATATTACTTTTATGAAAAATTTCTATGTTGTTTTCCATAATAGCTCCAAGTACTTACATTCTCATCAACAGTGTGTAATGGTTAGCTTTTCGTCACTTCTAGTAGTCTATTAAGTGCAAGGTGATATAGCATTGTGGTTTTTACTTACATTCATATGACAATTAGTGATACTGGAAATATTTCTATGTGTCTTTTGCTCATTGGTATGCTTTTTTTCATTTTCATTTTTTTTATTTTTAAAATTACAAAGATATACAATTAAAAAGTTCATATTTGGGTTTTGGTCAAACAGTGTTGCAGCACCCATCCCGCCACCAGTGCCCATCTCCCACCACCAATGTCCCCGGTTCCCTCCCCCTCCCCAGCCCTGCTCCATGGCAGGTTCTTGTTTTTCTTTCCATTTCTCTCTCTTTCTCTTTTCCTTCCCCTCCAGACTATGGATTACAGAACATACATTAAAGGGTTGTCATGTGTATCTTTTTGCCTCTATTTAATGCTCAGTTCTAGGTTGGCATTAGTATCCTCAACAATTGTTAGCACACTGTTCCATTTCTGTCTTACCTAGCCTCTGACTCCCACACGTTTGTGATAATTTCCACCTTTGACAGGACCTCCTGATATATGTTTCACTTGACCTTGGATATTGGTATCATAATATGTATATATATATATATATATTTATGTTATGCAGATAAATGCAGTCATTCTGTGTCTGTCTCTCTCCTTCTGTCTAATTTCGCTCAACATAATCTTCTCCATGTCCATCCATTTATAGGCAAATTTTATAACTTCATTTTTCCTAACAGCTGCATAGTATTCCATTGTGCAGATGTACCAAAGCTTTTTTTATCCAGTCATCGATTTTCGGGCACTCTGGTTGCTTCCAGATTCTGGCTATTGTGAATAATGCTGCTATGAACATAAAAGTAGGGATGGTGTTTCCGCTGCGTATTTTTGGCTTCCCAGAGTAGATTCCCAGGAGTGGTATCGCTGGGTCAAATGGGAGTTCAATTTCAAGTCTTTGGAGGAAAGTCCATATTGTTTTCCAGAAAGGCTGTACCAGCCGGCATTCCCACCAACAATGGATGAGTGTCCCTTTTTTCCCCACACCCAGGCCAGTACTTGTCGTTCTTGTTCTTTTGAATATGTGCCAGTCTCTGTGGTGTAAAGTGGTATCTCATTGTTGTTTTGATTTGCATCTCTCTGATGATTAGTGATGATGAGCATTTTTTCATATGTTTTTTTGCCATTCGAATTTCTTCCTTGCTGAAGTTTCTGTTCATTTCTTCTCCCCATTTTTTGATGGGGTTGTTTGTTTTCTTCTTGTAAAGTTCTACCAGTGCCTGATATATCCTGGATATTAACCCCTTATCAGATGGGTATTGGGTGAATATTCTTTCCCATTCTGTGGACTGCTTTTGTATCTTAGTCACTGTTTCTTTTGAGGTGCAGAAGCTTTTTAGTTTCATGTAGTCCCATATGTTTATCTTTTCTTCTAGTTGCTTTGTTAGTGATGTTTCATCTTTGAAGATGCCTTTAGCTTCAATGTCATGGAGGGTTTTTCCTATATTTTCTTCAATGTACTTTATGGATTCAAGTCTGATATTGAGATCTTTAATCCACTTTGAAAAATATTTATTCTGGTGACTTTCCCACTTTTAACCATGCTGTTTTGTTTGTTTTGCTATCAAGTTATCTGAGTGTCTTAAATATTTTGGATAACAACTTTTCTGGTATGGTTTATTAATATTTTCTTTCATTTGAAAAATAGAATTTTGGAATATAAGTATGGTTTCTTTCCATTATTACCCATTAACATTTACCTTCTAAGTCACATTTAGATTTTACTCTAAATCTTTTGCTGACCTTAGCATAAATTCAGACTCTTCTGAGTACACAATAAATTCCCTTGAATATTAAGGTGCTGAACTATTGGGGCAGAATTACCTTATATCTTAATTAAAACCATTACCCTCTTTGTTCATTTGCTTCTCATACTTTTTTAATGCATGCACTCCCTTTCAAAAAATTAAAACAGGAAAAAAAGATTGAACTAAAGTTGAGTTGGATTTAACTCCCCAGGATTCATGAACTATTCAGAAGTGATATAATCCAGACTTCTTATTTCAGAACTGTGAGGAGAGGAGTTTAATTCCTGTTCTCTTACACCGCGTGCTGCAATGCTTTGGCACAGATGCACAAATACACTTGAAGAAAAAGCATTAGTTTTTCATTTGTCTCTAATCTGGCCTTGCATGACATTTTAATATCATCTTTGTGTTTTTATATGTATAAACATTTATAAATACACAGGTTCATTTATGAGGCCCTTTGTTTTCCTATCAGCTAAAAGAGAGAACATGAATTCTTCTGCAATTTAAGAAGGTGAGTTTTATTTAGTTGGAATAGATGGGAAATGGTCAAAGCTACAGAACTACAGATGTTTCTTGAAAGCAATAAGTTAATTTTAGTCATGCTTATTTATACACATGTTGCCAAAGTAAAGGTCTAATTCAAAAGTTAATGAGTTGAGTATCCATTGAGTATTCTTCTAGAACTCATACCATTAGTTTGCATGTGAACACATAAACTCTCCTACAGTACGATATGAAGCTAGCTAAGAGATTGATTAGGCAGCAAATACATCAAGTCGCAGTTGCTCTCACAACCTCAAGCTAAAACACAGTTTAGCTATTTAACTCAGGTCATCTTTGAATGTTAATAAGTCTACTGGGCTCAAGCTATGTAGAACCAGAAACTAAGAAACTTTGATTTGTTCAATGGAAATTACAATGTTTACAATCCACAGACAAAACTAATGAAAGGATTCAAGGGAAGAAATTTGTTAAAAAGAATCAGATGTCAAATATTGACTTAAAAATAAACTGTTTTATAACTTGCCAAAATAGTATCCACCTACACAAGCTAATAAAAGTAGCACTGATTCATTTAGCGGGAATTTTATTCGGGTAAAAAAAGTAATAAGTACTTGGCTAACAGGTAGATTTTTTTTATCACCAAAAATCAATACTTTGGGGATTCATCCTGGTACTCAGGAGAGAATACCACCATTCTTTAAGGACATTCATTGATAACACTATTCGTTCATAACACCTTTCTTTAATAACACCATTCAAGTTCATCACTCTGCAAACGCTAGCAGTATTGATGCGACTTGAAGTATCTAAAAAACTAGGCTGTTGTAATCAATAAAAATCAAGTCATAGCAGCACTTCACTCCTGGCTAGTTACTCTATTGACAATAGCTATCATTATACAGAGATGCTCTCTTGCTTATGAAGTAAAATATTATTATAAAAACTGTCCTGTATTTCCTGTTATTCATTCCAGATAGGAGAGCAACTAAGTGGCAGGCTTGAAAATTTCCTTCTTAGTAACCGAGTAGTACATGAATATTCTTTTAATAAGTAAGTACCAAACTCCCACTTACAGAGAAGTTTCAGTTTGCTCTGACTCTGTGACTAAGGAAAATACTAATAGTTATAATTGTGAGCTGGTAAGTTTTAGGTTTAAAAACCTGAAATTTTAGAATTCATTAATAAAATTTATTGGTTGGTTTCTCTTGGGAAGAAGCCTTCCATCCATTTCTTGCTTTTGCGTGCACTGTGTGATGTTAAGTTATAAGTTTTACCCCCTTAGAAAAGCCAATTATTTCCAGTGGTTGTCATAACAGTGAAAAACTTCCAGGATGACAATTTTATTTCAGGGTCAAGCCTGTGAAGAGAGTGTTAAGTAAGCTATCTATGATGTGTTCTCCTTTATTCACCGATTGCCAGGCTGGTGAGTGTCCTCAGAGACTCAAATTCACTGTATGTAGCTGCCTTAGGATAGACCTTTCCATAAATTGGAGTTAAATGACTAGGAAAGTGTATTCTCCAGTATATCTGTATTTACTTATGGCCTCTATCATGCCATCATTTTTGTTCCCTATTTTCCTCCCTCTTTTTTTGTATTATCACTTAATCTTTTTCTTTCCCCTTTTTGTTTCACTATGATGATTCACATCATAAACTTATTTAGTGCTTATCCTGAACATTGTGGCCCCATCTTTCCAACACACCCATTATGCAAAAAGTTTTACACTTTACACAAGTTCTTAGAGTAATTCGATCAAGACACTGGACCCTCCACCCACTGAAAGGTAAAAATCATTAGAAAAAAGAGAACATGAATGAAAGTGTTTGCTGCAGTGCAAATATGTGAATTTTAATCTCGGTTCTTAGCATTGCTTGAGATATTCATCAATTGTACATGGCTTGAGCATTGCATAATTTTCTCATTTATTATGGCAGCCATTATAAACCTGCACTAGTTTCTGTTTGGGTACCGCCTATCTATACCCTATCTTTACTTTCCCGACACTTCATTGGTGCTTTGGAACTCAACTAACACTCACCATATTCCCTGTTTTAATACCCCACCACATTTTAAGTCCTCTCTATTCTAATTTTTTGTAATTCACTATCACTATCACTATTTTCCCGTTTATCATCTATTTGCTAGAGCGGGCACCAGTAATATCTCCATATGTCCTGTCTCATGCTAGTAGAACCCAAAGGCATCCGCTTGCTCCAGGAACATAAAAAGAGCCTCAAACCATTATATTAGGTCACGGGAATGACCTAAAATAAATGTTACTGGTATTTGGCATATCAAATTTTTGGCATATCATATTTTTTGTAATTGTTTTAGTGAAAATATTTAATGTCCTCTTTGCTGCAAAAACAAATGGATGTCGCCTTATGTCTTTCATACTTAGTCTGTTTGTGTCTCTTTGCTTAAGAAGCAGAAGATAAATCAAGTTCTTCCCTTGACTTAGTTGATCTATTTCTTCACAGTACCCCTTTAGAGTGATATTTCCTGTCTGCCCTTTAACTGCTATTATTTCTATCTCAACTCTTCTTCATGTATTCTTAATATACTACCCTTATAATAACAAATACAATTCTATACCATTAGAATGGAATTTGCCATGCTTTCCCTAGATTACAGATTCACATATCTAGCTATTCCTTGGGATTCCACACAGGTTTTGTTGCTAGCATCCTGAAGATCTCATGCTCTTGAGTCCTGCCTAAGCTCCGTCCTTCACAACATGATTACTGCATTCATCATGACAGTACAAAAAATAACTGACATCTATTTCAGTTCATTTTACTTATATCACTTTTCTGTCCCTATGTGAGAGGTGTTCTTTGGTACTTATATTTTATGTCCACTCCCATGAGTCAATTTTTCTCTACCTTGAAATTGGAGGGAGACTCTATTTGAAACTTATTTTCAAGTTCCTAAAGACTGAACCAAATTCTTTGGTGCAACCAGTAAACCTATGTGAGTATGCTAATTTATAACCTCACTTTGTGATATGATTAATAGTTTTTCATCATATCTGGTTCTTTCATCATGCTGGTTCTTTAAAGCAAAAATGTGAAACTCTGTCCATTACCAAGATTTCCCCTTACCACAAACTTTCCAAGCTATATCCAAGTGAAAGTGTAGCACATCACCACCCATATTTGGATTATACTGACATTCCTAATCTATCTATGAATTATGCTTTGAATTTTTTTTTTTATTTCCTCATCATCTGAAATTGACCTATAGGTTTAAACTAAGGGAAACACAGATCAACATGATTAAATGGGGTCTTGGCTACTGGTTCTCAGTACTTGCATTCCTATAGTCCTGGGTATACTTTGTCATTGTGGTATCACCCACATTGTAAAATTTATTGCTAGTGGCACGAGATACAGTATAGAAGGTAAGTAATTTGCCTTAATATGACTCATCTGGGTTCAATCTCAAGTATCGAATATGGTCTCCTGAGCACTATCAGGAGGGATCCCTGAGTAACTGCTGGGTGTGGCCCCAAAACTAAAACAAAAAATATTTTATTGCTTTTCATCTACTTGACTTTATGATTTGGCAGGTTTAAGAATAGTGTTGATATCATGGTTATATGATTTTCCAGGGTTGAGAGCTCTCTCAGAGGCAAAAAGACAATGTGAAACTATTTTTATTAACACTTACATTATCATTTTAGCTCATATTTGAAGATGGTATGCCTATTTAAAAATATTTTATTATACCACCTTGAGATATACAATTACAAAGATGTTCATGTTTGGGTTTGGCCATACAGTGTTCCAGCACCCATCCCTCCACTAGTGCCCATTTCCCACCACCAATGTTGCCCATTCCCTCCCACTCCCTAGCCTGCCTCTATGGCAGGTTCTTTATCTCTTCTCTCTCTCTCTCTTCCCTTCTCTTACACATTGTGGATTGCAACACACATTTAGAGGTTATCATGTGTATCTTTTTGTTTGTATCCAATGCTCAGCTCTAGGCTGGTATTATCACTTTTGACAATTATAAGCACCCTGTTCCCTTCTCTGTCTTATCTAACCTCTGATTCCCACACGTTTTTGGTAGATTCCACCTTTGACAAGACCTCCCTGATCCATGTTTTTCCTGATCTTGGATATAAGTATCATTATACTTACAATGATATACTTATATATGTATATATTTTGTTTCCAGATTCTGGCTATTATGAATAGTGCTGCTATGAAAATAAAAGTGCAGATGGTATTTCCTCTGTGTGTTTTTGGCTTCCCAGGGTATATTCCCAGGAGTGGTATTGCTGGGTCAAATGGGAGCTCAATTTCTAGTCTTTGGAGGAATGTCCATATTGTTTTTCCCAAAAGGCTGGACCAGTCAACATTCCCACCAACAATGGAGGAGAGTCTCCTTTTCCCTGCATCCAAGCCAGCACTTGTTGTTCTTGCTCTTTTGGATATGCGCCAGTCTCTGTGGTGTGAGATGACATCTCATTGTTGTTTTGATTTTCATCTCTCTGATGATTAATGATGATGAGCATATTTTCATATGACTTTTGGCCATTTGAATTTCTTCCTTGTTGAAGTTTCTGTTCATTTCTTCTCCCCATTTTTTTATGGGGTTTGGGTCTGCCCTATTTTTTGTCCAATTGCTGTTTGACAGTAATTTCTAACCAGTTATATTTCTACTGATAAAGCATCTTACAGATTATCAAGTTAAAGCAAAACTGGTTGCCTGCAAAATGGAATTGATCAGCTTTTTATGCTATGAGCTAATCTCAAATCTGGAAACCTTTGGAGTCAATACTATATTGGCTAGAACAATATTATATAACAGTAGAATTGCTATTCTTCAAAATGAAAGTAAACTTAACAGACATTAAACTTACTTTCAGGGTATGGGTTATATGATGAGCGCTAACTTGTATTTAATTTTGAAAAGATATCTGGGATGTCCCAAAGCCTAGAAATCTGAGTTGATGGTAGGCTCCAATGTTTGTAATTTTCATCCTCTACCTCTGGAATGCACATATCATTCAGTATAATACCAAGACTTCCAGTGTAATGCCACCTTGCATGTATCTTGTCTGTGTATTATCATGTAGTCAACAGGTGTTCGTATGATATATAGTAACTAGGTCTCTTAAGACTATTGGCATAGCTCAGAAACAAGAGTGAAAAAAGGTTTTACTCCTAAATAAATGTAAATTGATTCGAGCCTATTTTTGACAGGGATGAAAATAAATATATTTAAATAAATAAAATTAATATTTCGTTTGAAACTGGTTTAAACAATCATCTCACAACAGAGACGCCACAATCAAAAGCAAGAACAACGGTCAGGTTGATGCAGGAGAGGGACTCTCATGTTGGTGGGAAGTGACTGGAAAGCCTTTGGAAAACAATAGGACATTCCTCCAAAAACTAGAAATTGAGCTCCCATTTGATCCAGAAATACCCGGGATATACCGGGAGCCCAAAACAAATTTCATAAGTACTTATCCAGAATCTGGAAACAAAGTGCAAGAAACAAGATAAAGAGACGGTAACATCAAGGAATATTTGCAGCTCAGGACAAGCAAAGTTTTGAATTGCCTATAAGGGGGGACGGAGAAATGTTGAGGAATTACAAGGAAAAGAAGAAGAAAGGTAAAAAGTAAAAAGGATTAAAAAAGTATCTCGCGATTTCTCAGGCCAGTAAAACATCATTAGGGGTTTCGGAATAAGAGCCCAAACCATCATGGAAGAGGTTATTATGTTACTGGTATTTGATAAATCGACCAGGTGCTCGGCGCATGCAGTGGTATATTTCCGATCCAACATTTATGATGACCGCGCTCAGCTCGCTGGGTGGAGGGACAAGAGGGGAGTCGTTGGAAAAAGCGGCCCCCAGGAGGGGGGCTTTGAGGCCGCTGGGGGGGGCAAGTAGAATCATCCGGGCGGGAGGGCGCCCCAGGTGAGTTGCTATGGGTTCATACTGGTGGTGGCCACTGTGACGGCAAGTTGATCAATTTTATACATTGAATATACTTAGGCACGCTGCACGCAAGGCGCGCCGGCCCAAGGACCCTGGGCCGGGGGCGCCCAAATATAGAAATCAACAGCCAGGCAAACATGGATCAAGAAGATTTGTCAGTGGGTGGAATCTACTGCAAGTGTGTGGGAGTCAGAGTTTAGGTAAGATAGAGAGGGGACCAGTGTGCTAATAATTGTTGGAAATGATAATACCAGCTTAGAACTGAGCATTGAATGTACATGATATACATGATAACCTCTAAGATCCAGACCCATTCACTTCAGACCCACAGCTGTGCTGCTCGGCCCGGCCCCATGTGGAAGCAACCCATGGAGCTGACCTCCCAGTAAGGGCCTCGGCCATCCCCTGGCTGAGTCCAATATTGCTCCATGGGTTTGCTCTCATGAGCGGGGAGAGACCATGCTGACCAGACTCGGAGTGGAGTTTTTTTTTAATTATTTTTTTAACATTTTATTATACCACCGTGAGATATACAATTACAACATTGTTCACGTTTCGAGGTTTCGGTCACACAGTGTTCCAGCAGCCCGCCCTCCACCAGTGCCCATCACCCACCACCCATGTCCCCAGTTCCCTCCCCCTCCCATGTCCTGCCTAAATGGCAGGTTCTTTATCTTCTCTCTCTCTCCTCTCCCTCTCTCTCTCTCTCCTTCTCCTACACATTGTGGGTTGCACTATGTACACTTAGAAGCCATCATTTGCATTTTTGTCTGTATTCAATGCTCAGTTCTATGTTGATATCAGACCTTTTGACATTTATTCACACATGTTCCCTTCTCTATCTTACCTAACCTCTGACTCCCACACGCTTGTGGTAATTTCCACTTTTGGTAAGATCACCTGGTATATTTATGTCATGCAAATAAATGCAGTTATTCTATGTCTCTCTCTTTCCACCAGACTAATTTCACTCAACATGATTCTTTCCATGTCCATCCATTTATAGGCAAATTTCATAACTTCACTTTTCCTGACAGCTGCATAGTATTCCATTGTGTAGATGTACCACAGTTTCTTTATCCCGTCATCAGTTCTTGGGCATACTGGTTGTTTCCAGGTTCTGGCTATTGTGAATAGTGCTGCTATGAAAATAAAAGTGCGGATGGTATTTCCGCTGTGTGTTTTTGGCTTCCCAGGGTATATTCCCAGGAGTGGTATGGCTGGGTCAAAGGGAGCTCAATTTCTAGTCTTTGGAGGAATGTCCATATTGTTTTCCTGAAAGGTTGTACAAGTCGACATTCCCACCAAAAATGTATGAGAGTCCCCTTTTCCCCACATCCACGCCAGCACTTGTTGCTTTTACCTTTTTGGATATGGGCCATTCTCTGTGGTGTGAGGTGATATCTCATTGTTGTTTTGATTTGCATCTCTCTTATGATTAGTGATGATGAGCATTTTTTCATATGCCTTTTGGCCATTCGAATTTCTTCCTTGTCAATGTTTCTGTTCATCTCTTCTCCCCATTTTCTAATGGGGTTGGCTGTTTTTTCTTATATAGCTGTACCAGTGCCTGATATATCCTGGATATTAACCCCTTATCAGATGGGTATTGGGTGAATATTCTTTCCCATTCTGTGGACTGTCTTTCTATCTTGGTCACTGTTTCTTTCGAGGTGCAGAAGCTCTTCAGTTTCATGTAGTCCCATATGTTTATATTTTCTTCTAGTTGCTTTGTTAATGGTGTTTCACCTTTGAAGATGTCTTTAGCTTCAATGTCGTGGAGGTTTTTTCCTATATTTTCTTCAACGTACTTTATGGATTCAGGTCTGATATTGAGAGCTTTAATCCATTTTGATCTGATTTTTTGTGCAAGGTGTTAGACACGGGTCCAAATTCATTTTTTTTACATGTAGCTGTCCAGTTTTCCTAGCACCACTTGTTGAAGAGGCTTTCCTTACTCCAGTTTGGACTCTTTGCACCTTTAGAAAAGATTAACTGATCATGTCTTTGAGGGTGGGTGTCGGGATACTCAACTCTATTCCATAGGTCCACAGGTCTGTTTTTATTCCAGTACCACACTGTTTTAATTACTGCTGCTTTGTAGTACAGTTTGAGGTTGGGAAAGGTGATGCCTCCCATCTTCTTCTTCCCAAGGATTGCTTTAGCTATCCATGGGGTTTATTATTCCATACGAATTTCAGGAGTGTTTGGTCAATTTCTTTAAAGAATGTCATGGGACTCCTTATAGGAACTGCATTGAATCTGTACAAAGCTCTAGGGAGTATTACCATCTTGACAATGTTAATTCTCCCCATCCATGAGCAGGGAATGTGTTTCCATGTCCTCGTGTCCTCTTTTATTTCTTGAAGCAGTGTCTTGTAGTTCTCTTTGTATAGGTCCTTTACACACTTGGTTAAGATGATTCCTAGGTATTTGATTTTCTGTGGCACAATTGTGAATGGAATCAATTTCTTAATATCCCTTTCTTCTCTTTCTTTATTTGTGTATAGGAAAGCCACCGACTTTTGGGTATTGATTTTGTACCCTGCCACTCTACTATACATATCTATTGTTTCTAAGAGTTTTTGGGTCGAGAGTTTAGGGTTCTCTAGGTAAAATATCATGTCATCTGCAAGTAATGATAGCTTGATTTCTTCCCTTGCCTATCTGGGAGCCCTTAATGTCCTTTTCTTCCCTGATTGCTATGGCGAGTACTTCCAGTACTATATTGAATAAAAGAGGTGAGAGAGGGCAACCTTGTTGTGTTCCTGATCTTAAGGGAAAGGCTTTCAATTTTTCCCCATTGAGAATGATACTCGCTGTGGGCTTTTGATAGATGGCTTTGACTATCTTGAGGAAGCTTCCTTCAATTCCCATTTTCTGGAGGGTTTTAATCATGAATGGGTGCTGGATCTTGTCAAATGCTTTTTCTGCATCTATAGATAGGACCATATGGTTTTTATTTTTTCTCTTATTGATATGATGTATTATGTTAATTGATTTGCGAATGTTGAACCATCCTTGCATTCCCAGGATGAATCCTACTTGGTCATGATGTATGATCTTTTTGATGAGTCTTTGGATTCTGTTTGCTAGTATTTTGTTGAAGATCTTAGCATCTGTGTTCATCAAGGAGATTGGTCTGTAATTTTCCTTCTTTGTGTTGTCTCTCCCTGCTTTGAGTATCAGGGTGATATGCGCCTCATAAAAGCTGTTTGGGAGTGTTTCTTTCTATTTCCTGAAAGAGCTTGAACAGGACTGGCAGTAGGTCCT
This sequence comes from Cryptotis parvus, assembly GCA_021461705.1. Classification (NCBI taxonomy): domain Eukaryota; kingdom Metazoa; phylum Chordata; class Mammalia; order Eulipotyphla; family Soricidae; genus Cryptotis; species Cryptotis parvus. The sequence goes on along the minus strand of JAJIBD010021864.1, from coordinate 73,817 downwards.
CCTTAAAGGTTTGGTAGAATTCGCCAGTGAACCCATCTGGACCTGGGCTTTTGTGTTTGGGCAGACTTTTTAATTACTGTTTCAATTTCCTCGATGGTGATAGGCTTATTTAGGTATTGGAGGTCTTCTTGTTTCAATCGTGGGAGGATTGAAATTATAGGACTTCAGGAATTTATCCATTTCTTCTAGGTTCTCATGTTTTGGTGTCATACAGGTTCTCAAAATAACCTCGGAGCGGAGTTTGGGGCCCTGCCTTTTCCTCTGCCTCCATGCCAGTTGCCCCGGAAGAGAGAGACCCACCCACGCCAGACCCACATGTCCCTTGGCACGTAGCAGCAATATTTTTATAGGATACTGAATTTTGCATAAGGTTCTTCCCAATTTCTTTCACATTTATACATAGTAAACAGTTATAGACATGGTTTAACTGATACCAGTAAGCCTGGCAAGAAGCCAGAGCAAACCACACATCATACAGTTAGTCATTATCAACATCCTGACTCCATAGTTCCTCAGAGCTCCATCCAAGAGAAAACCTGATCTTCCCCCTTTAAGTTTCATCATTAAATGCTCCGGGTTGAGAGCCTTCTACTGAGACTATACCACCTACATGGTAAAGCCTGGCAAGCTACCGTGTTTTATTTACTTTTTATGCCAAAGACTAGTAACTATTATGGACCTCAGTTCCATAACCTGAAGAATGGTTTCAGGCTCCTTCTGTCCCTGTAGCAAGTAGATGCCCTTGGGTTGCACTTGCTTGTGACAGGACTAATGGAGATGTTACTAGTGCCGACTCCAGCAAATCGATGAGCAATGGGAAGACAGTGATACAGTGAACCTCTAAATGCATGTATTGCAAGCCACAATGTACAAGAGAATGAAGAAAAAGAGAGTGAGAGAGAGATTGAGAGAAGAGGCAAATTGCCTGCTGTCATAGAGGCAGGCTGAGGGAGGGATCATTGTTGATGGAAAATGTGCACTGGTGGAGGGATGGGTGCCAGAAAACTGCTGACTGAAACCTAATCATAGCCAGTTTAATTGTATATCTCACAGTGGTATAACAAAATTTAAAAAAAATGAAATAAAATATTGAGTCATTGTGAAAAAATAAAGGATAAATCAAACTAATATACCCTATCTATAATCATTGAATTGCTTCTAATGATCACTTTGACCTCTTTTCTTTATGGATAATATCACTTTAAAGAAATGAACAACAACCTCTCATTTATTTTGTCACCCTTCAATAAATATTTTACTTTATTTTGAAAAAAAACTGGTTTAAGCACACACTACATCTAGACCATTAGTTTCAGTAAGGCCTACTATCTAAATTGCACAGTTTGTTTTTATATTCAAAGATCATACAAAAAGATATACTTTTTTGTATGATCCAGATTACTGAACTAAATCAAAATATCATGAGAATGACCATTCTTTACCCTTTATATATTAAATAATTTTTTAGGGATGGTGTTTTTAATAACTTAACACCTCAACTGACTTCTGAATATTCATTCTCTTGGCTGGAGCAAAGATAGGCTCCATTTGAAGCCTTTCCCATTATTATTGTTGTAATGCTAGAGTCCTGGGAACAAATATGGTTTATGGCAGCTAACAATTTGTTTTAGGTGTGTATTTGATACCAGGGAAAGAGCTAAGGTAAACCTTAAAGGAAGGGAATCCCTTAGGTCCAATAATCCCACTGGAAGTCACCTGTGACTGTCCTATCACCTTCCTACTTCCTGCTCCCATTCTAATCAAGACCCATGAAGGCACTTTAGGTTACCAGTTACCAATGTCAACTCACCTTATATCTAAAAGCGCTCAAATATTTACATTCCTCTTTCCCTAGAATTTATCTATATAATGACTTTAAACCTTTTAGGGAGGTCTATGGAATTATCATCATGTATCTCTGTTGTGTTATTGAAATTTCTCCTTGTTGGATCCCTAATTTCTGTAGTCAGCGAATTCTGGTACTATGAACTTCCTAATCTTAAAAATAGGAAGTGAAATATTTTTTCTTCCATTTATTCTTGAGATTTTTGGCCATTAAGTGTACCAGGTCTGGGGCCAGAGAGAGAAGAGTGGGTAAGGTTCTTGCCTTGCAGACAGATGATCTGGTGTTGATCCCTAGCACCGCATGAGTACCCCCAACACTTTGGGGAATCTCTAGCACCGCATGAGTACCCCCAACACTTTGGGGAGTGATCTCTGAGTGCAGAAAACTAGGAGTAAGCCCTGATCATCACTGAGTGTGCCCCCCCCATCATAAAACTCCATGTCTTTTCTCATATCCACAACTCCATGGATTAGCATCCCTTTTCTCTCCAGCCTGCATATTTATTACCTTTTGTATTCACTTGAGTTATTTTTGTAATATTATCCCACATGGTCAAACAGAATATCTTACTTCCCATTGGCCCACATAGGGTATGAAGCTTCCAAGTCAGGCTGATACCCTACTTTTCAGAACATGCCTTTTTGTTTGAGTAAGTAGTATTTCTTCATATCTACCATATCTCTGAGCATTATAATTTTGGTGGTTCTTCTACTTTATGGCATATCCACTCCAGCACACCCACTGATGCAAACATTTTTTATCTCATCTTGCACAAAGAATGGAATAGGTCTCAATTCTTACACTTCTTACAGGTCATTCTGGTAACTAGCGTGTAACATATTCAAAGTGTTAGATATTAATTCCTGTAGACAATATTCTAAATTGATAACCTCTCCTTTCTTCAACACTATGATCTTTCCATCTTAATTAGTATCCTGAGAACTTCATCTAACACAAATTCTCCTGTATGAGGACTGATGGTCACTGTGCCCCAAAAAATAATCTGTGTTGTGCTATCTCGAAGCATTTCTTTTCTTGTAGCACTCCTGGTACCAATCACTGAAGTTTCTGTCTTCTGACAAGCAGACTCTGAGACCAAGATGAATACAAATAAGATGTTGTAGTAATGTTCTTGGGATCCAGACCCATGGAAAGGAAAAAAAAAACATGGTCAGCATAAGAGATAAACTAAATTGGGACAATGCTTTATATATGCCTCAACTGATCCTCTGGGTTATTCTGAAGATAGAATCATGCCTTAAATACCCCAAATCAGGGAGAAGCAGCAAGCTGTTTAGAGTTTCTCTATTTTCCCCCATTTTTTAATTCTTATAACTCACTTCTTATCTTAGTAACATTTAGTTACAGCTTTAATTACAGACAGACTTTTTAAGTGCTGGGGAAATTTTGTTTTACAGTTTTATATCATAATCTTTAATCATTAATAGACTTTGTTTCAAAGCTCCATGGCTGTGAACTGTGTACCATGGACATGAAAACTGGGATGATACCAGTCATCAGGAGATAGACTCCCTGAGTTGCACCAGACATTTATTCCTAATGTCTCTGCATTAGTTAAACAGATAAAGGACATATGGGATAAAGGGACAAAGGTCATTCTCACTTTATCTGACTTCAATTAAGCTGTTTCTTCATATCAATTAAAATATATTCTCTTTTTGTTGACAGAGATAATAGTCAACATATATATATTACTCAACATATATATTATTTTTCCATAGGCAAATTTCATATGCACTTTTTAAATATGCTTTATTTTTTTAATTTTTTGATTTAGTTTAGTTTTTTTATTGAATAACTGTGAGATGTGTAGTTTTAAACTTGTTCACGACTGAGTTTCAGTCATGCAATGTTCACCCTTCACCAGTGGAGAGAAAAATGACAGCAAGTGAGGTTTCTTTCTAGAGCTAAGGTAAACTTGAAGGAAGTGGACAGCCAAAGATTATTTTTGATAATACATCCATCCTCCAGGGTAATAAATACATCATTCCAGAGGAGATTCTGGGCAGGGCATGTCAGCCTCTACTACAGATTGCTTTAGAGTGTGCTGGACAAGACACATTTGAAAGAATTTACATTCATTATCTTTCCAAAATTAGATGAGGTTGAAAACATTTTGGAAGCCATCCCACAATCTGATCCAAGATCTTAGGAACCAGGGAAAGTGATACCAGTTAAAAGGTTATGACAATGTTTTAGACTACAACCTCTTTCAAGAAGCTGTATAAGTACCGCGCTAACCGATTGCGCCACTGGAGCCGTTCTTTCAAGAAGCTGAGCTACAAGTACTTTCCTTCCACACACACATATTAGAACTCTTACAATCATCATTGGGAACTAAACTGAAATTGGTCTTCAGATGCTGTCAGTATACTTGCAAAGACTAAATGAGGTTGGTTAACAAAACCTGCATAATTTTATACCTTGAAGATAGACCATAGATAGATTTTCTCATGATGAAAATAGGGTCAAGGAGAGATGCACTGTGGAAAATGCTTCTTTGTATGTGATGTTTTATCCAGAACCTAGGATTCAAGAGTAGTGAAAGAGCCTAAACAACATTAGTAGAAGCTTGAAGAACACACTGTTGTAGCAATTTTGCGCAAAAGACAAAAAATAAACCATTGGCCAAGAAGGTGAAGACAGATTAAGGGAGAGGGGAAACATCATGCTTCTAGAACTTCTCTCATTTCATGTGGTTTTCTGGTTCACTAACCCAACAAGAAGTGAAAATATTCTTGTATAGCCTAAATGTTAGAACCCTGAAGCTGAAATTGAGCTAGGCATACACATCAAGGTTACAATCCCAACTGATGTGTCCATCATTGTCAAGATATAGAAAAAATCCTTCTCTTCTTGAAGTCCACCACAATTGTAACTCCTCTTTAAGGCATTCTTTTGAGGTCTAAAATGAGAAATTAGCTCTGCCTGATTGCAGTACTGGGGAGACAGGAGAGTTAAGCACTCAGATTCACAAGCACTAAGGCAACTTCTTCCTCCATAAGGAGATGGAAGAATTGGTAAATAAAGGTGTACTTTTTGTCAGTTTCCTATCAAGGCAAAGTTGATAAATTCTGAAAGTGGAGGTTTTAGTGCTTGATGACCCATTTATTATGTTCAATAATTTTCCTAGAGCATCACAGATTTAGTTTCACCAAAGAAGTTTAATTACTCAATATGGTTTTAATTTGCTTGCAACAGGACATACGGAGATGTTACTGGTGCCCGCTTGAGCAAGTCAATGAACAACGGGAAGACAAGTGACAAGAGAAAAGTGGCTTTAAGTTGGCCTCGACAAGACTCTAGAGAGCTTCAGTATCTGAAGGTCAGTTTGTCTTGTGAGTTCATGTGTATGAAAGAGATCCTGATCATCTCATTAGCCTTCCCTAGTACAATTCCAAGATGATTGTACATTCCCTGGTTTCTATGAACCCAGAAGTCATTTAATTCCAGAATGTATGCATCCATTAAAGATGTGAGGGCTCTCTGGTTCTACCATGATTCCTCTGAGGTTGGTAGCAGCAGAGTTCAGGAATTTGATGAGGTTGGTTGGCGGAAGTAGTATTGAAATGGGGTTGGCCTCTTTTTTAGATTTCGTGATATGTCAGTAGCAGTGAAACTCAAGGCTACGATGATTTTCAAAGTGCTAGCTTTGCAAAAGTTTTCTTAACTTTTTAAGAAAAAAAGTACCTAGGAGTGAGAAAAAGGTAGGAAAGGCCTTTTTTGTGTCTGAGTGAAAAGGCTTTGTCTCCAGAGCCTTTTCACAAGGCTCTGGAGCCTTGTGAAAAAAAAATAAATTATGAAATAGATTATTTTAGGAGAGGGAGCATTTGGCGGTGCTTAGAAGTTACTCTTATCTCTGTTCAGGAATCACTCCTGGAAGTGGTTGGGGGATTACAGGGGGTGCTGGGGATCAAATCCAAGTTGTCTGTGTACAAAGCAAGAACCTTATATGCTGTACTATCTCTCTGGCTTGGGCATGGAACAGATATTGATAAATGTTTGTCTTAAAATTCTTCACAGGATTTCTGTGAGCAGAAACTCCTTAAGAGTCTGTTTTGTGGTTGGTGTTTTGGGGATACACCTGGCTGTTTTTAGGGTTTACTTCTGCTCTGAGCTCAGGGATCATTTCTGGTGGGTTTGGGGGGACGATCTGGGCATCAAACCTGAGTTGGCCATGTCAAGGTAAGTATTATAATTGCTGTACTATCACTGTAGTCCTTTTCCCTTTATTTTTAAAACAAAAGACATTTGCTGTCCTATTTTGGAATAATTTTATCATTCTGAAAAAAAATTATAATGTAAGTAAAACCTAATTTTTGAGACAAAGAAAAATAAATCTAGAATAACTTTTTACTTGTATTATAAAGGGAAAACAAAGAAACGCATAATAAAAAATTATACCTTTTAAGAGCAAATACCTAGAAGAGAAATATCTATAAAGTAGACAAATGCTTACACGTTTTTTTGAGGCAGCACTCATGTGACAATTCCATATACTGACTGATACGGGACTGCAGGAAATACAAACCCCAAGAATGGTCTTTTTGTGGCAACATTATTTTATGAAATTCTGTACATTATTTTCCTCTCAAAATACAGGTTAATGACATTTTTTAAAGTCCAGCACATGTTAAACAATATAAAAAACATTTGGCATTTTTATGTAAAATGAAGACTGGTTCTGGACCCATCATCTGGCTCAGATAATGACAAACAGGTTTTCCGCTACATAAATGTTTGGTGGATGTGGAACATTCCTTAGGTGCATGGGAGTAGTACTCCATGAAGTGGAAGAAATCTAGCAACCTTAGCCCCAACCCAGTAAATGCCAATAGCACCTGGAAACCATTGTGACAGCCAAAAAACCCTCTCTCAAATTTCTAAAGTGCCCTGGCAACACTACTCCCCTGTGAAAAGTGCCTGGTTTGCAGAATCAAGCCCAGACTCCCTCTCTGCCTTGGTTAGCTCAGGATGCCATAACAAAACACCAGAGACTAGATGGCTTACACAACACAAATTTATTTTCCTATTGCTCTGAAAGCTGGAAGTCTCAGGCCTCCAAGTTCTCCAGTGCAGGTTAGGTTTCTCTGCTGGGCTTGCAGATGACTGCCTTCTCATTTACCCAAGCAGAACAGAAAAGGAGCACATTTACTGACGTCTCTTCTTACAAGGGCACTGATCGTGTTGGATCAATGCTACTCTTTTATGACTTCATTTAACCTTAATTATTTCTGTAAAAGGCCCTGTCTCCAGATAGGGTCAGTCTGTGAGATAGGGCTTCAATAGAAAAGTTTGCTTTGTAAAATCTGGATGGCGATGGCGTTAGCACACACTCAAGGCTCATCACCACCAGTCTTCTGGCTTCTCTGCAAAATGTGCTGGCTCCTGAGTTTGTTTTTTTTTTTTTTTTTGCTTTTTGGGCCACACGGCATGCTCAGGGGCTACTCTGGCTCTGCACTCAGGAATTACTCTGGGGTGCTCGGGGACCATATGGGATGCCGGGGATCGAACCCAGCGGCTGAGCCGGCGTGCAAGGCAACGCCCTACCGCGGCTATCGCCCCGCCCCTGGCTCTGGTTTGTAACTTTACTTGAACTGCATTGCATCCACAACAATGGACCATTTCTTTTTTTGATCTCACCGGCAATGCTCAGGAGTTACTCCTTGCTCTACACTCAGGAATTACTCCTGGCGGTGCTCAGGGGACCATATGGGATGCGGGGGGATCGAACCCAGGTCAGCCACGTGTAAGGCAAATGCCCGATCGGCTGTGCTATGGCTCCAAACCCTGAACCATTTCTTTAAGGATGATTTTTCTCACTTTTTAGGCTAGGTTGCTCCATTGGAGTTCCCTGTTGAAATGATCTTTACAAAGGTAGCAATCTGCATATTCTAATACTCCCTTTTTTTATTTTAATTTTATTATACCATCATGAGATAAACAATTGCAAAACTGTACATGATTAGGTTTCAGCCATACAGTGTTTCAGCATCCATCCCTCCACCAGTGTGTATTTTCCAATGCCAATGTCCCCTGACTTCCTTCCTCTTCCTCCAATCTGCCTCTTTGGCCATTCGTGGGGATTTGTTGTTCCATATGAATTTCAGAGTGTTTGGTCAATTTCTTTGAAAAATGTCATGGGTATCATTATAGGCACTGCATAGAATCTGTACAATGCTATAGTACTCCCTCTTTTTGTGTTATTTGAGGACATTTTATCTTACTTCTGATTGAATCCCCATCTCTTAGACATTGTCTGGCACACAAGGCTTTTAATATTCATCATAGTAGTAAATAAAGAGAGGGAAAATAGTGGAAGATCATCAACAGCACAAAGAAGGCATTTTTATTCACAGCATAGAAGAGGGAAACTTATTGAGAGAAAGAATTATAAAAATTTAGAAATAAATGACAAAAAATAACAGGCTTAAAAATAACCACTGTAACATTCTTTGGAACAAATTTGAAGAGTAATAGATAATGGATATTCATTTACTATAAACTGGCTTTATATATTTCTGGTGCTGTTCAGCAGCTATTCTGCTAGACTCTGTGATCAGCTGTGACTCCTAGTAGTGTGCAGGGGACCATGTATGGTGCTGGAGATGGAACTGAGGTTATCTATAAGCAAGGCAAGCAACTTACCTCCTGTACTCTACCTTCAGCTCAATATCTGGAATTTAAAGACATTGAATTGATGGCAAATGAAAAGTTTCACCTTTAACCACAGACATAAGATTTCTATACATACAGAAAGCCACTCAATGCTACACTCTATGTCTCAAAGTATAGTGAACTTTCTCTTTTTTAGACTACAAAGAACATTTTTTACTTACACTATTTAATATATTTGGGAGGTCTAAAAGACAGTAAAGATAATCCATAATTTTACAGTGTTGGTATAGACACTATATTTTGATAAGCATTATCACAGTTATAATTTTCTATGCAATTGTATATTTTTATGAAAATTATAAATCATTAAGGCTGTTTTCAGTTACTGTATTATTTGATTGTGTAACTTTTTTGATTCAGTATAAAAAATTTGTATTATTTTTACATATATATATATAAATTGATAACAATATTCAAGGTTAGGCAAGACATGGATGAGGAGGTCTTGTCAATAGGTGGAATCTACCACAAACACGTGGGAGTCAGAGGTTAGCTAAGGCAGAGAAGGAAACAATGCGCTAATAATCATTGAAAAATGGTAAAACCAGCTTAGAACTGAGCATCGAATATAGTCAAAGGGATACACACAAAAACCTCTAATTGTATATATTGCAATCCACAGTGTGTAAGAGAAGGAAGAGAGAAAGAGAGAAAAGAGAGAGAGAGAAGAGATGAAGAACCTGCTATAGAGGCAGGCTAGCAGGCTAGGGGAGGTGAGAAGGAATCTGGGACACTGATGGTGGGAAATGGGCACTGGTGGAGGGATGGTTGCTGGAACACTGTGACCGAAACTCATCTTTGTAACTGTATATCTCACGGTGGTATAATAAAATACTTAAAAACTTTAAAAAAAAACAAAGTATTGTATTTTTTTTGGCTTTTTGGGTCACACCCTGCAATGCTCAGGGGTTACTTTCTGGCTCTTCACTCAGGAATTACACCTGGCGGTACTCAGGGGACCATATGGGATGCCAGGGATCGAACCGGGTCAGCCGTGTGCAAGGCAAACGCCCTCCCACTGTGCTATCTCTCTGGCCCCTTTGTATTATTTTGAAGCATTCAGTGCCTATACACATATACATTCATATGTATGTATATGTGTATAGGTATCTATATATGTATAGATACACATATACGTATATATGGATGCGTTTAATTAAATCACCTGCTGCCATTAAATAATGAGGCACTGAATGTACATATATACTTATGTATATGTATAGGTACATATATATGTATAGATAAACATCTACATATATATGTATAGATACATATATACATATCTATACAGAGATACATATATCGTGCCCCCCCCCACATACATACAGGTATACATATATACACACACAGCAGTATACTACTCAGATATCACTTGATCACTTGATTGACATCCCGTTATTCATCGATTTGCTTGGCGGGTGCTCAAACATTTCCATTTGACCCTATCACGTTGCCAGTGTAGCCCAATGGCATCTGGTTGCTTCAGGAGTACAAAGAGCCTCAAAGCGGCAGCGAAGAAGTCTGACCATCTTGTAGGTGGGCGGCCACGTTATCTTTTGCATCCCGTGGGATCCAGTCGGTAATGGCTCTAGTCCAGCGGTCGTCTCCAAATTGCATTACATGTCCAGCCCATCTGATTTTCGATGCCTTGGCAAGCGAGACAGCGTCCCTGACTCTGGAACAGCGATGGAGGGCAGAGCTCGGTTCCTTCTTTCACTTGAGTGAGGCGTGATACTCAGATATAAAAAAAATAATCAAGGCGTTTTCTGTTATGTGGATGGATTTGAGGAGTACCATGCTGCGTGAAGTCAGTCAGAAGGACAGAGACAGATACAGATGGAGCTCTCTAACAGGCAAGGTACAAAGAAACATAGTAGTGGAGTAACAAATATCCAAAGGCGACAGAAACTAAGAACTATTTTTTAGTAGAAAGCTTATCATAGTGCACATGAGTAGAGAAGGGAAGCACTCAGAGAACAATGGAGAGAAACTGATAATACTGTAATTATCAGTACTACAGTACTGGGATACTGAACCTTCCAGTACAAGGTGTGAAGCTGCACTGACTTACCCAAGAAGCCATGCTATTTACAGTATTGTAAAACTCAATGCCTAAAACAAAATAAAATAATATGAAAACAAAACGGTAAAGGTTCGCTGTTAGAAAAATGAAGTATAAAATTGCCTATAAATGGATGGAGGGTATGTTGGCGAAATTAGAGAAGGAGAGAGTCAGAATGACTCTTTATCTGCTAACATATATGATATTTATGATCAATATCAAGTAAGTGAAACTATGGGGTCCTGTCAGGTGGTTATCGTGTGGGATGAGGCTGTAGAGATGAAAGTGTGCTAATGTGGGTATAACCAATAGAACGCATTAATAGAAAAGTATTTAATCGTTCTTATTTAAGAAAGGGAGAGATGAAAGAATCAGAACCCATGGGCGGGGGGGAGGGAGCGGGGATGTTGGTGTGGGAGATGGCCTGTCGGGGGGTGCTATTTTGACAAAACAAATATGAACTTTTAATTGTATATCTTTGTAATTTTAAAAATAAAAAAAAAAAAACATATTTGTTACTAAACACATAGATGCCACATTGAATATTATTTTGACATGTATAATCATTTTAAGCGAAAAAGGAGACTTTTCAAAGGTAAAAATCTAAACTTCATATATATATATTACAATCCACAATACGTAAGAGAAGGAAGAGAGAGAGAGAGAAAGAGAGAAAGGAGATAAAGAACCTGCCATAGAGGTAGGCTAGGGGAGGAGGGAAGGAATTGGGGACATTGGTGGTGGGAAATGGGTACTGGAAGAGGGATGGGTGCTGGAACACTGTATGGCGAAACCCAAACATGAACATTTTTGTAATTGTTTATCTCATGGTTGTATAATAAATTATATTTAAAAAATCTAAACTTGGTCAATAGCTGTATGATGTTAGAGGTTGCCATAGGAGAGATTTAATGTCTCTCAATATCCTGTTTAGAATTTTCTCTTATTACGCTGCTTCACACAAGAGATGCTTTCTCAAATAAAGTACATATATGACTATCCATATAGAGATATAGATAATATTTATTAATAAACATGCATTCAGATTCATCAGCCTTTTCCAGCATTTATGCACATAATGCATTACTGAAGAATACTTTAATTTTCTTCTCAAAAGTGTCGCACTAGCTAATATTGGACATCTGGAATAATAAAACTCTGTGTATGTAATGCCAAGCACACTTAATCCCTATTTTGAACGAATTATTAACATTAATGTGAAAGAAAGAATTCAGTAGACCTAGTAGAATTAATCTTTAATATCACAGTTAATATGTTGCAACACAAAAAATCTCCTTTGAAGTAGATTTATTTGTAGGGAGACCCCGCTACATTGCCTGAAAAGAACTGGAGTACCATATCCCCCAAAGTAATAAGTATTCATGCCCAGGCAGGGAAAGGTGTCTAATAAAGTGTCACTATGGTATTGGAATAGAATCGGATTAATGTAATATCTTTATTCATGTCTGAAAATGGGAGAAGGTAAACAGTTTCTCCTAGTGTAATAACTTGGCAGTTGTTTACAATTTTAGCAACAAGCAATGCAATGCATCCTAGAAAAGAGAGGCTAGAAATATGGAGAGAAATTACGAAATAAGACTACTTGGAAAACTAAATGCTGATACAAAGGGAATTATAATAAAAAAGAGGGAAATTGTCCAAACTCTGTCCTGAGGTAGGGCTGGGGAAGAGTAAATAACCTCAAAAAATCACAGAACTGTTCATTCTCAAATAGAATTTGCCACTTCCCAAATGGAGATAAAAACTTAATATATTTTCAAATACTATACAAGACAGAGTATTTAACTCAGAGTGTTGTAACCAGACCACAGAAGGGCACATACGGTCAATAAACATCTGAGGCCTCTCTATTAACATCATGGAACAAGTTGGTGGCACTTCTCAAAGAGCCAGGAGAATTGCATTAGCAAATCTACTAGTGACAGGAAGCCCTTCACAGTAGAAGGCTTTTGAATTCTAGTAAGTTAGTGGATGGAGGTGGCAGGGAATAGACTCTTTTTAAGGTGTGCTTATGGTAGTCAACCTGCATGCGATTAAGCATCAGAACATTCAATGGCTAACACAATCTAATAAATGAAATGTAAATCTAATGAATGAAATGTAAATCTAATAAATGAAATGTAAAAATAAAATTCTACCACCAGATTATTTAACTAAGGCCAATAGATGGAATTCAGTCATAATACAGTATTTTATGACTCAAACACTACATTTTCTAGTGATGCTGATGAATGGAAGTGATATGAAACCCTAAATGAATGGATTTTCTAGGAAAATAAAGGCATTTTGTTCTGTTTTTATTTTCCATTTTTTTCCATTTTTCAAATCCCCTCTTTAAAAATAGTAAGAGTTGTCACTGAGACAATAGTCTAAGGGTTAGGGCACATGCTTTGCATGAAGCTGAATCCTTGCAACACACTGTCATCCTAACCTTACCTAGGGTGGTACTGGAGCTCCTCTCTGGCACTGACAGGGGTGCCTTGGGGATTCTCAAGCACCATCCGGGAGGACCAGCTAGTCCCTTGTTCTGCAGAATCTGAGTAACAAACACCATTATCAGCAGGCGCCAGCACTAAACTGGTCAGCACTAAACTGCTCAAGAAACCCTGAGGTGGCCTCTGGGTCCTCTGAGCACTGACTAGTGTGTTTGTGGGTGGTCACTCACAATTTTTTAAAATAAAAGTTTCAAAAGTTAACTGAGTGTATAGTTTATTTTTAGGTATATATTTTCCTTTAACTTTGGATCAATCACATCTAGATTAAAATCATAATTTTACTTTCTAGCTAGGCATCATTGAAAATTTCTATTTTCTTCATTTCTAAAAAGGTGGATAACAGTTTTACTTCATAGCACTGATAATAGGAAAATTTAATTAATAACTAAATGCTTTGTATAATATCTATGCATATATTGTAGATTACAATGTTATAGACTAAGAATTAAATTGTAAAATCCTATAAGAAGCAGTAAAATTCAGTGGATAACTCAACTCTCAGCTCTCTTATTTGAAGCATTTTATATGTATACTTATATATGTACACTCATATATGCACTTGAGGTAATATAGCTACAGTAATGTTAGTATTAATGTATTTTTTGATATGCAAAATTACTGTAACTCCACCACCATCAAAGTGCTAAAGACCCACTGCCCTTAAATCACTTTAGTCTACCTCTTCCACCCTTAACGAGAAGGCCCATCTCTCAACCACTTATCAGAGCATTTTTTCATTTCCTTGTTTTATGTTTCTATATCACATATCTGGTGTTTCTCCTTTTCCCTTTGGCTTATTTTTTTTCTGAGGAAAACATCTTTCAATTCAACCCATGCCAATAGAAGCCAAAGAGTAGGATATATAGATCATATGGAAACTCTGTTTTTAAAAAAAATTAAACATTTTATTATACCACCGTGAGTTATACAATTACAACATTGTTCATGTTTGGAGGTTTCAGTCACATAGTGTTCCAGCACCCCGCCCTCCACCAGTGTCCATTTCCCACCACCAATGTCCCCAATTCCCTCCCCCTCCCATAGCCTGCCTAAATGGCAGGTTCTTTATCTCTTTTCTTTCTCCCTCTCTCTCCCTTCCTTCTCCTACACATTGTGGGTTGCACTACATACACTTGGAAGCCATCATGTGCATTTTTTTTGCCTGCATTTAATGCTCAGTTTTATGTTAGTATCAGCCCTTTCGACATTTATTCACACATAGGAAACTCTGTTTTTAAATTTGGATAAATCTTCAACTGTTTTGCATAGAGACCAGAGGACCATCACACCAAAAGTGAGTGTGTTCTTTACAGGTTATTTAATCATGCTGTAACTCAGTTTCAGTATTTTTACTGCAAAAATTGTAGCCTTTCTTTTCACATTCTTTTCACAAGTTTCACATTGTGTGACTTCAGGAAAATATTTAAAGCACCAGTACTGTACACATAATTACTCAAAGGTATTAGCTACTCTAAATTCATATGATAAATTCAGTCTCAAAAAACCCAACTATGTTAAATAAAATATATTTGAGGCAGTGCCTTGGATGGCGTTTCATTTTTCTTTATAGTAAATCTGAAAGTCAAAGATGTTTATACATTCTGCTATCTGGGAAGTAGTGACTTGGAGTGATTGAAAGTCTTACCCCTGTAGTCAAGTGCATCTGGATTCAAATGCTGGCTCTGACTTATGTGAATTGTGCTATTATAGGGGGTATATAACTACTTGAAATTTAAATTTCTTTATTTATAAAATGATTATCTACTTAAAGGAGTTGTAGAGATAGAGGAACACATACTCATATTTACAGGGAAAGGTATTGCAGGAAGTTGACAATTCCCCACTGCCTACCATGATATTCCTGCAGCTCCAAAGAGTTGGGGAGAGAACCAAGGAAATCTCTCTTCCATTCTTCACATCTTGTGGGTCATCTCCTGGCTAGCTCCTAAAACTGGGAATAGTTCCAAGGACATGTTGCAGCAGAGGACACAGAGAACAGAAATGAGAACAGAAATCAGGGACAGTTGGAAGACAGAGCTGTGGGCAAATTCTGATCCTTGTGGATGGAAGTTGGCTGGACCTGGTGTCATTGGGCAATGATCATGGGAAGGAACAGACAAACAGGAAACACTGATTGGTCTTAAAGGTACAGAGAAAGCTTCGGAATTGAAAGAAAGGACAAGGTTGATTTCTCTAAATGGGTCTGTGGGGATTGGAGGATAAGGGCGGCTCTGGAGAAATGTTAGATACTCAAATGCTGTTTTCAATGTGCACTAAGAATACATATGATGCACTTTGTGGTTTTATAATCACTGCTACTACTTTATTAAGTAGTTGTATGTTTTTCCCATTCATGAGGTTTTGATTTCTCATAAAATAAATTAATCCAAACACATATTTTATTCTCCGAATTAAGGAAGTTGTATTGTATACTGTCCAAACTTGAATGTTCAGATGAGATCACAGAATAAAAAAGCTTTTTACAGGGGCTGAAGCAATAGCACAGCAGGCAGGGCATTTGCCTTGCTTGCGGCCAACCTAGGTTTGATCCTCGGCACCATCAGGAGTAATTCCTGAGTGCAGAGCCAGGAGTAACCCCTGAGCATTGCTGGGTGTGATTAAAAAAAAAAAAAGAAAACTTTTTACATTGAATGTTTCTTCCTTTACAGAACACTTTGTTTTCTGTCTACTGGAAGGGAGAACAGATATATATTTTGTCAAAAGAAAACAAAATAGTTTCTTTAGGAGGGATTAGAAAACTAGAAGAAAAACAGGGTTTTACAGAGTGACTGTAGTTGATGTTATTAGAGATAATGGGATAAAACTAGGCAAACTGAGGTTAGCTGTAAGCCTGTAAATCAAGATCCAAAATATGAACTGTCTAAGAGAATAATTATTAGTCCACTTTTCTTCCTATCTACAGAATGTATGTAACATAGACCAAAACTAGTGGTTTCTTGTTCATAATTTACTCATAAGGCATAAATTCAGAAATTTTATAATTTTTAACTCCATGGTCATTTGAGAGCTATTAATGTAAGACTGAATTTGCTAACTGGTGTACCAAGGAACTTTTAATAATTAATATGGGAGTGATTTCTGCACTTGGAAATTTTGACCACAGGCAGAAACAAACAGGAATGGGCCAGATCTTGTTTAAATCTGTGCAAGTCAACAGGAGGTTGAAGATTTACAGACTCTGCTCAGTGATTCCCACTACAGTGAACTTGTACATAAAAATATGCATATAGAGCACCAATAAATAATACTTGTTTGTTGAATAAATATGTTTATCATTTCTGACACCTCAATAAATGACTTTGTAAAGCCTATATGAAGCATGACTTTAATCTCATATTCAAAATGTCTATACAAGAAAATTATCATAAAGTTTATTAAATCAATTTAATCTCCCTGGTCATATTTAATATTACTTGAATTACCAATGATGTATTATTAAGTAATTATTCTTTTTTGGGAGACTGGGATGTTAAGATAATCAAATGGCAAATTCAGCAAGCAATTTCTGTCTTAGAGAATTGTTCAGCATGCCCAGAAGGATATTAGCAGACTTAGACTCTTTCATAACAATTAGAGTTAAGAAAAATAGCTCTCATTCCTACGTACCAGGCTCCTATCCAATGCTTCAACTCTTAGGTTGCTTTTGCCTATTTGAGAATTTTGCCTATTTTGAACTTAAGTAGCCTCTTAAAAAACCCTCTCATTGAACTGGAGAGTATTTTAACTTTTCCTGAATGAGGAATTTCCTAAGCCAAATAAACTTTTGACATTGGCATAACTTTTTATTTAAAAAGTTGCCATGCATTCCTCCGAAAACTAGATATTGAGCTCCCATTTGATCCAGCAATAGCACTCCTGGGAATATACCCGAGAGACCGAAAAACACATAGCAGAAACACTATCTGTACTTTTTTTATTCATCTCTGCGCTATTCACTATAGCTAGAATCTGGAAACAACCTAAATGCCCGAGAAAAGAGGACTGGCTAAAGAAACTGTGGTTCATCTACACAATGGAATACTATGCAGCTGTCAGAAAAGATGAAATTATGATATTTACCTGCAAATGGATGGACATGGAGACTATCATACTGAGTGAAATTAGTCAGAAGGAAAGGGACAGATATAGAATGACTGCATTCATTAATAGGGTATAAATAGATACCAGTGTTTTACTTAATGTGGGGAATGGTAATGGCAGATTAAAACTCACCATTGAATATACACAAAGAGACTTAAGTGATAAACTCTAAATACCTGCAGGGCTAGCCACAATGTGTAAAAGAAGAGGGAAAGAGATGTAGAGACAAAGAGAGACAGAGAGAGAGACAGAGAGAGAAAGAGAGGATACTGGGGTACCTGCTATTGAGGCAGCCTGGGGCTGGGCGGGAGGAGGTGGGGTACATTGGTGGTGGAAATGGGGCACTGGTGGAGGGATGGGTGCTGGTATACTCTGTACTACCAAGAACCAATTATTAACACCTTTGTAATTGTATGTCTCACAGTGGTATAATAAAAAAAAGAAGTAAAAAAATAAATAAATAAAAAGTTGCCATGGGAGGAAGGACAGATGGGTTTTGGGAGTGGGCCCATCACCTCTGGGGGTCCCGGAAGCAGCAGGATGAGACTTGCCCACCACACTAGCTGCCCACCTTCACTGTCCAGGCGCTGGGATGCTACCTCAAGACCAGATTAACAGAGCAAAACCAGTTCGAGCCCAGGTAGGCAGCTCCCAGAAGCCGGAATCACTGGAAATTCGTCAGATGGAGTCAGGGGTCGGCCCTTCCCCTCCCCTATTTTGTTGAGCCTGGTGGCCCCACCCAGGAGCTGCCCTGGGGCGACCAGCCCTAGCATGCAGTCTCAAACATGGTTGGGGAAGCTGGAACTCCACTTTCCCCAGGCTCAGCTGACCATGGGGCTCCCAGGAGGACAGATGGGTTTTGGGAGTGGGACCATCACCTCTGGGGGGTCTCGGAAGCATCTGGATGAGACTCGCCCACCACACTAGCTGCCACCTTCGCTGTCCAGATGCTGACCATGAGGCCTCTAAGTCGCGTGACCGTTTGCGGCTGCATGGTCCATCAAACTAGTGGAAACAGTTATGTCCTTTAATGTACTGCATTCTACGATGTGCAGGAAAGTTTGGTGGGAGGGTATATTCCCAGGAGTGCTATTGCTGGAGGGAGAAATAGAAAGAAGAGAAAAGACATACAGAACCCGCCAAGTAGTTGAGGTGTGGGAGGGGAGGGAGGTGGGGACTTTGGTGATGGGAGAATGGGTTCGGGTGGAGGGATGGGTGTTGGAGCACTGTAGAATCAAAACTCCAGCATGAGCATCTTGCAATTGTATGTCTAAAAGTAGTGTAATAAAATTTAGGAAAAGAAAAAAAAAAGTTGCCATGGGATAATATACTGGTTATCTCTCAAACTCTTCATTAATTTAAAAAAAAGTGCAAATTCATGTTTCATGCTTTTTATAAAGGTCTAACATAAAAATTGAATTTGGTAATTTTTCAGTAAGTACATAGAACCCCCTCCCACCCTGCCGCCCTGCCATTGAACAATGAATACTTTCCCCCACTCCACAGAGGTTTAAACAATTGTCATTTAAAGTCTGATAATGAGAGTTGAAGGCACCCTAAGGAACATTCTAACCCATGCTCCTCTCCAGCAGTCACTACCTTTACAAATCTGATGCAAAAAGGACACATAAGGGTCAGGGTCAGCTTTTTTTCTGGGGGGTGGGGGAACACCTGGTGATGTGCAGGTCCCTCTCTCCTGATTCTGGCCTCAAGAATCACTTTTAAAGGATTTGCAGGTACCTTATGGGATGCCAGGGATCCTACCTGAGTCAGCAGTGACGAAAAACAAGTACCATCTCAGCTGAACTTTCTCTCCAGCCCCAGCTATTATTTTTTTAATGAAAATAATATTGAGTTTCCATTGGTTGATAATCTCAATATGTGCATAAACATCACTGCACCTCTCACTGTCATTCTCCTGCTCTTCCCATTATCACGCTGACCCTCCCTTCCGGCACTGCTCTTCTCCCCACCCAATTTTTGCAGAATATAAGGGTCATTTTTGTTGTGATCAGTTTCTTTTTGGTTATTTATATTGTACAAAAAATGCAGTAATTGTCTTGCCACTTTCTTTTTTTTCTTAGCATAATCACCTTAGCTCCATCCATTTGACACAAAAGACTTGATATTAATATTGAATATGATATGTAGTATTCCATTGGGTTTTCTTCTTTATCCATCCACACACAGGCATTTAGTTTTCCTCCCATGTCTTGACTATTATAAGTAATGGTGCTAATTAAAAAGAGAGCTGAATATATCTTTTTGAATTGGTGCTTTTATATTATTGGATAAGTATCTAGGAATAGTATTGCTGAGTAATGTGGTATGTTTGTTTTTTTATTTTTCAAAAAATATTGTTCCACGGAAGTTACATTTTCCTACCATTTTCCACAGAAGTTACACCAATTTGTATTTCTACTAACTATGCACTAAAAGTTCCTTCACCTCCATATCCTTGGAGACACATGTTGTTTAGAGTCTTTTTGTCCTGTACTACATTGGGAAATCTACTGTATTGTGGTTCTTATTTGCATTTCCCTAATAATAAGCAAAAGATGGGCTTGTTTGGCATCTATATGTCATCTTTGATCGTGTCTGTTCAGCTCTTCTCCTTAGTACAAATTCTACATAACATGGGAAGTTTACCTTAAACCTATTGGTCATATTTCTGTTAGATGGATCTTGTTCCCCAATATAAATCAGGATATTCTCATTGGAAAATTTGTTCCTTTATGCAATTGCCTTGGAACACATTTTGAATGTTTTGTTTTTATTTTGTTTTGGGGGGTTAGAAAGAAAACCTGAAGATCTTCCCTTCTCAGGTGAATCCAGTTCATTTGTTTTTCATTCACTAGGAAAATCAACTATCGTCTTGGTGAATTGCACAATGGCATTAGCCCCCTTAAAGGATGTGTGACTTCTAGCTAAGCCAGTGCCATTGGGGCACCTTTCCATTGGGTGGCAGCGCATGTTCAGATCAACCTAAGACTATGCCCGTAACATATTGTCTTTGAGATGTAGTTTTTATTTCCTTTTTTTAAAAAGTCCAATGACATTTCTCCATAAAAACATTGACCATTAGTAATTAATAAAAAGATTAATAAAAGAAAACATATCCCATAAAAGAGATTAATAAAAGAATCCATCTCCCATATATTTAAATGATTAATTTCAGTGACCAAATTTATCTTGTTCATTAATAGACCTCTAATAACTCACTCAGTGTTTGACTAGTAGGTATTCAAAATTTTAAAAAAAGAATTTATGCAAATATAAAAATCTAAATACAAATTCTGAGTTGAGAAAACACTCATTTTCCCCATCTATTCAACCAAGTGTTCAGGGTTTCAGCCTAAACTATTCCATCTTGGTCATCTAAACTCTGTTAAACTCAGTAATATTTTTTATCTGGCGCACTGTAGAGAGATGCACAAGAGTCTGTTCTAAGCACAGCCCAGGTGGCAGTCATTCAAATTCCAAGTCCCATTAGAGTATGTATATAGTTATGCAATCTATTTTCTCTTTCTTATATGTTTATATTCTAAATTTGATTTTTAAAAAAATAAAACTACTGAGGTGAAAACAGCCAGTTATGATGCTTGTGGAAGTTTTGATTCTTGTTGATCTGTTTTGACTGTTTATTTTCATTAAAGATGTTTTTAAAACTATTTTGTTGAGCTAGGGTGCATTTTGGAACGTGTTTTTTGGCTATAGACAAATACCATCTGTAATAAAGTAAACTTGGAATTATTTGTAAGGAAAAAGATTATTATTACAAACCCAAACCAGAAAATGATCTCAAAAATTAGCCCTTGGAGAAAAACAAGAAGAATATACAGGTTAAAAATTGCAGAAATTATTTCAAAAAATAATTGTCACTTACGCTCAATCAATCCGTAGTAGCAGCTTTAAGGTCTCTGTCTCCTTGTTTAAATGACTAGGACTTAAAGTAATTGGAAATATAAATACCCATGGAAGAACTGAGTTGAAATCAATATATAGTATTTTAACATACATACTCAAATTTTAAAATTTATTTTCATGTGTGAGTGGATTTTTACATATCACATGATGGAAAATGTATAAATCTATTTGATTGTAAGGTATTACAATTTTAATTATAATTCTGTTTGATTGTAAGGTATTATACTTACAATTTTCAGAGGTATTTTTTAAAAGACTTGCAATTTTTTCTTTGTTAACATCAAATTACAGCAGAAGTATAAAATAAACTACAGAAAAACAAATAAGTAACACAGTTCTATTCAATTTATCATTTTTAAACATGGTCAGTGCAGAATGCAAAGAAAATTGGATTTTTAATTTCTCCTTGACTATTACTTGAGGAAACCAACCAGTGATACTACTTATCAAAAGAAAATGATATAGACCCTATCAAACAAGAATACAGCTTTTCATTGATAATTAAATACATGGTGTGAAATTTTTTTTTTTTGCTTTTTTGGGTCATACCTGGGGATGCTCAGGGGTTACTCCTGGCTCTTTGCTCAGGAATTACTCCTGGTGGTGCTCGGGGGACCATATGGGATGCCAGGGAATCGAACCCGGGTCAGCAGGTGCAAGGCAAACGCCCTACCCACTGTGCTATTGCTCTGGCCCCATAGTGTGAATTTTTAAAATGACTCTTTTTAACAAACAACAAAATCTGTAAAGATATTTATAATTTAAAAAATGTATTTTGTTAGATGATTGATGAAAACTAGTATTAGAATGTTTCATAGTGGATTAAGCAATGTTCTTCAAGGCCAATCATGAAAGGAATGATTCTTCCAGACTGAACTTAGCTGGATGTTGACCTACAACTACCCCAATAAAGTTGATAATTACGCTAAAAGGATGGAGAGTGACTCAAAAACAAATCATGCCTATTGTTGCCATTAGTATTGTTGCCATTAGTATTGTTGCCATTAGTATTGTTGTCATTAGTATTGTTGCCATTAGTATTCCTCCCCGCTCACCTTCCTGCTCAGAATAATGAAAACGAGGCATGGTTGGGCAAATACGTGGGTGAATATAAATGTGGAAGGATTTCTGTTTCATATAAATATGTGGATCACTACAATCCTAGAAGGATCAGTGTTTCATATCCTCATTCCCATCTGAGCGCATGCTGCTACAGTGCTTCTGCATCTATAGTGCTGCTGCCTAGGTGAGTGGCAGGATGCTACAGCTGAAAAGTATGTCTAATACATACATCTTATGAACATCTTTGTAGTTGTATATCTCACGGTGGTATAATAAAATATTTAAATTAAAAAAAATTTTAAAAAGAAAAGTATGTCCAAGAGCTGTAACCCCATAGCCCTCAAAGTCTTTGTTAATTTGTGATGGCAAATTTTTAGTTAACTTTGAGACTAAAAAGCTCAGTTAGTGTCAGGCAATGAGAACTTAAAAACTTTCTGAGGCATTTTCCTGCACGGAACTGGGTAATGCTTTTAAATTACCGTCAATAAAACAGGCATATAGTTGCTGAGCACTTAATGAGATGTCCCAGAAAGTTAGTCTTCTCAGGGGCAGCTTTTAAGTGAACTAGTTTCAGTGAGTAGTGTTAGCTTTGGATTGGAAATAAAGCTGCAATTCTGACCTGACTGTAATTAGCCTCTTCTATTTGTATTCTCTCTGACCTTGTCCAAATGCCAATTATAAATTCTGGTAAAGTGACACCTTAGAGAAATCTGGAGACAATGGATCTTATTGTTAAGTCTCACATGTGACCAGATTAGAAACAGTCAAATTTATTTATTTTTCATCATAACTACAAACTCCAACACTGGAAGGTATTCTGTGTTCACGGATTCCCTTTTCCCATGATATACTTTTCTTCATTCTTCCCATGGTTGGCAGTACCTCAAACCTCAGCATTTCAGAGGTCATCTCTATAGCAATCTCCCTGTTGTGGCTGAACTGTGTTACCATCTCACCCGATTTTATGTGTTAAAATCTTAACCTACAATGTGATTATAATTGGAGATAGAGCCTGTAAAGAGACAATCAATGTCATAAGAGCAAATTCTTAATTCAATAGCACTAAACCATTATAAAAATAAATACTAGAGCACTTTCTTTTATATGATCAACTAAGGAAAAGATAATATGAGAAAAAAGTTCATGTGAGAAAACGGCAAGTAATAGACTGTTTCTAAGACAGGAAGAGAGGTCCCTCTAGAAGCCAGCCCCAAGGGATTTTGGTCTTGGACTTGCAGTCTCCAGGTCTATAGAAAAAAATTGCTATTGTTCAAGCCACCCATAATATTGCTAGTGTTAAAAATTGCTATTGTTCAAGCCACCCATAATATTGCTATTGTTCAAAAATTACTATTGTTCAAAAATATTGCCATTGTTCAAAAAATTGCTATTTTTAAGCCAACAAAATACCCAATGGTATTTTGTTATGATAACAAAGGTCGTGTAAATACTCAGCATTTACACGTGACTTGTATTCTAGCCCCATCTCTGTAACATCATGGTAATATTTTCCTTCATAGTATTTATCACAATTATGATTATTATGATTTAGTCACTAATGTATTTGTTGAATGCATTCTCCACTGCAATGCAGCTCCATGAAGATGATGCTGACTGTTTTATAAATTGTCTACAGGGGGGGGCGAGAAATAAAGAAATCAAGACATCATCTTTATATAGGAATAAAACTGGCAGCTCAGGTTATGGAGGCCACAGGAGGTCAACATAGACGGACGTCTATTTCAGGAGACATGAACCAACAGAACTTGATGACAGATTTGAACTTAGCAAAGGGATAAGAAAAAGAGAAAAATCAAGAATAATATCCAAGCTGAGGACTTGAGTAACTGGTGGGTGAGATTTTAAAAGATATGAGTCAGCCATATCTTTTCAGCCATGTCATTTTTTTTTTCAGATCAGGACTATTCTCAATAGACAAGATCTAAATCAACTAGACTCCAGGAAGATATGAGACAATGATGCAACTGTAAGTAGGGGAAAACCATGCAATTTTACATGACATAGATGGAACTAGAGGGCATCATGCTGAGTGATATAAGAACAAAGGGAGGGAGGGAGAGAGAGAGAGAGCAGAGACAGAGAGAATGATCTCTTTCCTGTGTGAGATTTAAAATACATAGTAAGGGGAGCAACAAAGGGCCAAAGGCAATGGAAATGGAGAGTTAGCCCACGCAACCAAGCTCAGTGTCAATGGGTGTTGACTGGACAGGGTCTTTAGGACCTGAGTGGAAGAGTGGAAATTTTGGTGGTAGCTGTGGTATTAGAGTGATGTATTCAAGCAACTATTATCAATGCAACAATAAGCATTTTAATAAAAAATTAGCTATGGTATCCCAATAAGATCTTTTTACTTAAAAAAAAAATTGGAGTGTATACACATAACTGTACTATTCAGCATAAGAAAATATGAAACCCTGCCATTCATTGCAACCTGGACAAAACTGGGGGTATCATGTTGAATAAAATGAATCAAAGGGAAGGGCCAATACCAGAAGCTCTCTCATATGTGGATTTTACAAAGATTGTAAAATATTAAAAGCAAAAATTGTCAATGATAACAAACCAACCTGAGAGTCTAGCTATAGAATTAAGTGTGCTAATTAGTGGGGTTAGAGACAGAAAGGACCAAAGACAATGATAGAGAATTAGTGATACTCTGCTGGTGGGTGTGTAGCTGCATTGTATTTATGACTAATATTAACAGTGAGATAAATCACAGTGCCTAAATGAAAGAAATGCCTTAAAATATATACTGTAAGATCATTTTTAGTAAAATACTAGTAATACCTCTAATTCTAATCAAATGCTACTCAAAATTGAATATATATATGTATATATAAAAATTATTTGGGAATTTTGTCCAGATTCTGATTTAATATATCTGAACTATCTGTTATGCTCAATTTGTGTGTGTCTTCTTCTCTAACATCATACTATCTTGATTACAAAGGATTTATACTGTCATAAAAATCAGGCAATGTGGTTCCAACAACTTTAACTTTTTCTTCCAAATTATGCACTGACTTCCTAAAATCATTTGTGAGTTTTAGAGTCCCTTTTATAAATTCTTTGTGATGTATATAATCTGGTCTTCTTTATATAGAGATGTCCCCCAACAAAATATTTTATAGGCATTCTTGCCTGTTTCTTATTTTAGAAGTAAAGGCATTCATTCTCTCACAATTTAATATGATCTTGTTTGTAGGCATTTTGCAGGTGCCACTAATTAGATTTAATGGGAGTAGCCTTAATCACCATTTCATATCCAGGAAGAATTTTATCCAGAACTTCCCACAGATACCAAAATTCGAAGATTCTTATATAATATAAAATAATTGTATATACACCTCACACACATACTTCTGTATATCTTAAATAATCTCATACAGGGGCCGGAATGATAGCACAGTGGGTAGGTTGTTTGCCTTGCACGCGCCAACCCAGGTTTGATCCCTGGCATCCCATATGGTTCCCTGAGCACCACCAAGAGTAATTACTGAGCAAAGAGCCAGGAGTAGCCACTGAGCATCGCTGGGTGTGACCCAAAATAGAAAAAAAAATCTCCACAGGTAATTTACTTTACCTTAATATTATGTAATATATACTTAATATAATGTAATATATTACATGTATAATGTTTAATATAATACTTACTATAATATAATGTATAATACTTAATCTAATATAAATACTATGAAATATATATATTTTGCTTACTCAGTAATAGAAAATTGTTTCTTCAATAATGGAAAATTGTTTATACATATTCAGTACAGATTGAACTACAGCAGCCTTAAAAGTCTAGTATGTGTTTTTGTCTACTAGTGATTAATTCAACCTAAAATATGAAACTGACTATCAAAGGCCAACTATTTCAGTTTGCAGAGACTATCACTGACAGATACCACTGTAGTATTTTATGATTAGTTATATATGTTAGTATAAGTTATATATGTTATATGTTAAGTTATATGTTAACTTATGTTAAGTTATATGTTAGTATAAGAATATAATGAATTACATTGGCAAGACTTTTTTCTTTGAATCATAATTAAATTCCTTAGGTAAATTTTACTTTTTTGGTGGTGCACTGTGTATAGAAAAAATTTGGTTTGTTAGTATTTTGTTGGATTTTTTGCTTTTATGTACGTGAGGAATGTTGAATATCTAAGGTAGAGCATTAGTATAAAAGCAGGCCTTATGAAATGTGTTGGGAATGACTCCCTCTTTTCTCATATTCTAAAGATTTTGTGCAAAGTTGGTATTATTTCCTCCTTAAATATTTAGTAACATTCACCAATAATAGCTTTTTTTTAAAAATGAATTAAATTTGTTTAATAGATACAGAGGAATATCACTCCTATGTTTTCCTAAAAATAGTTCAGTGAATTTGTTCATTTCATCTAAGATGTCAAATTTTCATATGCAAGTAGAAAAATTGCATATGATTTTTCTGGCCCAGGTATGCTGAACCAGAAACTCTCAGACATGGGGCAGAGCTGCTAATTGCTCTCCCTGTGCCCAGCCACTCATGAGGTGCCCGGGAGGCATGGCGGGTTCTAGCCCTGGCCGGCCACCCCAGCAGAGCCTCACAACAAGCCAGACGATCCCCCGACTCCGTGGGGCCTGCCATTTTCCACATCAAGACTTCCCTCTCGTCACAACTCCACCCAGCAGACCAGACTATCACAGCCCGGCTAGCTTGGCCGCTTGCGGCCGCGCAGTTCATCAAAATGCTTTATTTAGAGGTGACTACAAGAGTATGCCACCACGGGCAAGCCTGGCAAGCTGCTCATGTCATATTTGATATTCCAAATACCAGTAACATTTATATTAGGTCATTCCCATGACCTAATATAATGGTTTGAGGCTCTTTATATTCCTGGAGCAAGCGGATGCCTTTGGGTTCTACTAGCATGAGACAGGACATATGGAGTTATTACAGGTGCCCGCTCTAGCAAATAGATGATGAACGGGAAGATAGTGATAGTGATAGTAGTAGAAAAAATGAAGAAGGAAGAAAAGTCATCCTTTTTTATATTTGAAAATTAATTTTTACAATATTTAATATTTGACTTCTCTTAAGATTTTATATTATACTGTAAAAACTGCCAATCCTTGTCATTAGCTCCTCAAAGAATTCCTCCCTCCACCCTCTCTCTTCTGATATTCCACTTATGCAATTTATTCCACTTGATGGGTCATAGCTATTTGATGTGCCATTACACCATTTTATGTTCTCTTTTTATCTGTAGTTTAACTTGAATAATTTCTTTTCATAATCCTTGCTTTTTTACTTCATATTTGATCTGATTATTGACTAGTTAAAAAGAAATACTTTAATATTCTAATTATTCCCAATAGTTCTAATTGCCTTTTTATGTCCATCCATTTACAAATTTTATAGCTTTGTTTTTCTAACAGCTGTATAGTATTCCATTCTGTAGATGTACCAATGTTTCTTTATCCAGTCATCAATTCTTGGGCACCCAGATTGTTTCCAGATTCTGGTTATTGTGAATAGTGCTGCTATGAACATACAAGTGTAGATGGTGTTTCTGCTGTGTGCTTTTGGCTTCCCTTGGTATATTCCCAGGAGTGATATGGCTGGGTCAAATGGGAGCTCAATTTCTAGTCTTTGGATGAATGTCCATATTGTTTTCCAAAAAGACTGTATCAGTAGACATTCCCACCATGCATGGATGAGAGTACCTTTCTCCCCCACATCCACACCATTATTGTTTGTCCTTGTTCTTTTGGATGTGTGCCAGTCTGTGTGGTGTGAGATGATACTTCATTGTTGTTTTGATTTGCATTTCCCTGATGATTAATGCTGAAGATACTTTTCATATGCCTTTTGGCCATTCAAATTTCTTTTTTTTTTTTGTAAGTTTCTGTTCATTTATTCTCTCCATTTTTTGATGGAATTGGTGGATTTCTTCTTGTAAAATTCTACCAGTGTCTGGTTTATCAAGGATATTAGCCCTTTCTCAGATGGGTATTGGGTGAATATTATTTCCCCGTCTGTGGACTATCTTAGTATCTTGCTCACTGTTTCTTTTGAGGTGCAGAAGCTTTTAAGTTTCATGCAGTCCCACATGTTTAGCTTTGCTTCCAATTGCTTTGTTAGTGGTGTTTTGTCTTTGAAGATGCCATAACTTCAATGTCATAGAGGATTTTTTCTATATTTTTTTTCTATATTTTCTTCAATGGACTCAGGTCTGATGTTGAGATCTTTAATCCATTTTGATCTGATTTTTGTGCATGGTGTCCAAATTCATTTTTTTACATATGCTGCCCAGTTTTCCCAGCATCACTTGTTGAAGAGGCTTTCCTTGCTCCATTTTGTACTTTTTGTAGCTTTATCAAAGATTAAATGATCATGTATTTGAGGATGGGTTGTAAGGATACTCAATTCTATTCCATAGGTCCACACGTCTGTTTTTACTCAATACCATGCTCTTTTATTTTATTTTTTTTTACCATGCTGTTTTAATTACTACTGCTTTGTAGTACACTTCGAGATGGGAAAAGTGATGCCTTCCATCTTCTTTTCCCAAGGATTTCTATAGCTATCCATGGGGGTTTATTATTCTATACAAATTGCAGGAGTATTTGGTCAATTTCTTTCAAGAATGTCATGGGTATCCTTATAGGGACCGCATTGAATCTGTATAAAGCTTTATGGAGACTTCAATACTGCTCTATCAACTCTTGATAGATTGACAACACTGAAACTCACAGAGGAAATACTGGCACTGAAGGAAGAAATGGAAGAGAGAGGGCTGGTAGATACAGGGCTTTTCATCCCCCAAAAGCCGAGTAAACAGTTTTCTCCAAAAAAAAAAAAAAACAGCTTTCTCCAGTGCACATGGAACATTCTCCAAGATATATCAATATATCACACGCTCTGCCACAAAATATACCTCAATAAAATAAAAGATAGAAATTGTGTCAACTATTTTTTCAGACTATGGTGCACTGAAAATGCAATGTAACAGACACAGAAACAGAGTCAAACCAAACACCTGGAACCTGAACAGCTCACTGCTGAACAAGTGTGTCATAGAAGAAATCAAAGAGGAAATCCAAAGATTCCTAAACACAAATGAAAATGAAGACATGAACTATCAGAACTTGTTGGATATAATGAAAGCAGTGTTAAGAGGAAAATTCATAGCTCTGCAAGCATTCATCAGAAAAGAACAGGCCCACATAAATAACCTGACTTCACAGCTCAAAATATTAGAAAAAAAGACAAACAAAATGAGCCCAACCCCAGCAGAAGAAAGGAAATAATGAAACTTCAAGCAGAAATCAATGAGTTGGAATTCCAAAAACAATTCAAAAGATTAATAAAACCAAGAACTGGTTCTTTGAAAAAAAAAACAAGATTGACAAACCACTTGCAAAACTTGTAAGGAAAGGGAAAGAGAGAACCCAAATAAATAGAATCAGAAATGAAAAGGGGAACATCATAACAGAAACCACATCAAAAGATCATCAGAGATTACTATGAGAGTCTGTATGCCATGAAACAAGAGAATTCTGAAGAAATAGACAAATTTTTGAAGTCCTATAGCTTCCCAAGGCTGAAACAAGGAGACCTGGAGTACCTGAATAAGCCTATCACCATTGAGGAAATTGAAACAGCAATTGAAAGTCTGCCCAATCACAAAAGCCTAGGTCCATATAGATTCACTAGTGAATTCTTCCAAACCTTTAAGGAGGACCTACTGCAAGTCCTTTTCAAGCTTTCCAGGAAATAGAGGAAACAGAAATGCTCCCAAATAGCTTCTACAAGGCACAAATCACCCTGATAGTCAAAGCGGACAGAGACATCACAAAAAACCAAAACTACAGAACTACAGACCAATCTCCCTGATGAACACAGATGCACAGAGGATATTTTATGTACTTGTCGTTACCAACCTGTAGTTTTAAACTGAGTGTTAATTAGTAAAAGGCTTGTGGTGTATATGAATGATTTTTTACTCTTCTAGTCTGGCCTTGGCCTTAAGAAGACTTTCTAGGACCTTAAAATTCAAATTTACCTAGCATTTCTATCCTTCTCCCTTTATTGTATACAACCTAACTCTGTATAGCTCAGGGCTATATCCTGTTCAAATTGTCATTGTTTCTTACCATAAGTAGCAGTGCCTTACTATGAGTAGAGTACTTTATGCCTAGAAAGACCTGAGGGTTTCCTGACTTTTCATCAGCATATGTCTTTTGATTTTATTTATTTCTCAGCAAGAACTAGAAACTAGGACTAGGAGAGTTTGCTGTCTTTCTCCTATTTCCAGATGACCTTTACTCCTATCCTTCCTTCAGAAAGGTTATTTTCCTGACCTAGGGAGTGGAAAAAATTTCTTGATACTGACTTGAGTTTTATAGCTTTTGATTAGTTTGGGTGAACGTTCTGGGAGGAAGAGGAGATTTTATGTTTATATATCTTTGAAACATATTCACAGCCTTCCTCCTTGCCCAATCCATTCTTATGTGAACATGGCAAAGATCTAGGGAAAAGAACTAGCAAATAAGTGTAAAATTCCTGTATCCTTTCCTGTTAAGAAACAGAAAGTAAATAATTTAGACTTTGCATATCCCTCAGTCTGTAATAATTACTCAATTCTGTCAATAAAGTGCAAAAGCAGACAGAAAATATATAAACATGAATATGACTACTTCCAAAAATTATTTGCAGACACTAAAATTTGAATTTTATATAATTTTAAAAGTCACAAAATATTCTTATCAGCTTTTCCCAAGACTTCAAAAAATATATTTAAAAACAGGAAAAATACTGTATTTGGCTCTTAGTGAGTTCTGCTATGCTTTTCCTAATGATCTGTTTAAAATAGACTCTGCCAGTGGAAATTTGTTGTGTTTTAAACTTCTTTCCTCTCGTCACTTATGGTAGCTCTCTCTTCCTCCAATGACATGTTGTAAGAAAATTGGCCCTCTGTTCATCCTGTACTATTATGGAATAGACTTGTATTATTGTGGAATTCAGTCTACTTTAATGCCTGTAATCTTACTCCTAAGGACACAAGAAAAGTTGTGTTTGTGGACTTTACATAATTTTTTGTACTTACAATGCAATTAATGTTCTTTTGTGTTTTCCTGCATCTTAAGTGGAAGGAGACCCTCTTGTCAAATTGTTTTGTAAAACCTACAAGCATTTTCATCAAGTTTAAGATCCCTGACACTATTTTACTTCCTCCCACTCTGTTTTAGTTTACTAGAGCTGTTGTAACAAAATAGCACTGACTGGGTGGTTCAAAACCAGTTTATTTTTCCACAGGTTTGAAGACTGGAAATCCGAAATCAAGGTGCTGGAAGGTTTAGTTTCTCTTGACAAATCTCTTCCTGACTTGCACATGACTAATCTCATCATGTCCTTACATGGCTTTACTTCTCTGGGCACACTCATCCCTAGTTCTAGAACAAGAAACCATCAAAGAACATCTATGGTTCTGGAAATTTTTAAAAGACACCTTATTTTATAGTTAAAGAAAATCAGAGGTTTCTATCCAAGTACTAACCAGGCCCGACCCTGCTTAGCTTCTGATATCAGACGAGATCAGACGCGTTCAGGGTGGTAATGGCCATAGAGTGAAAATTATCTGCCATAGATGCAGGCTGGGGAGGCGGGACATCATGGGACATTGGTGAGGGAAATGGGCACTGGTGGAGGCATGGGTGCTGGAACATTGCATGACTGAAACCCATATATGAACACTTTTGTATCTGTATATCTCACGGTGGTATAATAAAAAAATTTTAAAAAAGAAAAGAAAAGAAAATCAGAGGTTAAGTAATTTCCCAAGATCTTTCTGATAGTTAATACCAAAAAATACATCTATCTTGGTCTTTTAGGAGGTCAATAATACTTATCTTCTCATCCACTCTTTCAAACTAAGTGAGAAATGAATCCATGAGTCAAATGAATGGGTTGACTTAGTGCCTCTAATGAGAATTTTTGAGGAAATCAAAATCTTAGACAAAACACCAAGTAGCCAGGGCTCATATTTCATACCTAAGATAGGCGCTTTTTTTTGTCAACAGGTATAAATAGGTGAAAAACTCCAGGTCTCCTCCTGTAGGTCCTCCTGTAAGACCCCAATTACCAACTGGGAAAAGGCAGATTATTAAACACGTTCTCCACCAGTATGATGATTCCCAAAGAAAATACAGTATAAAATTCCTGACTCTTTCCAGTTATAAATCATATTTCAACTGAATTACCTGGGACAGGAAATTCTTCATTCACTTCTATCTACTCATCACAATATAGTGTCTGGCATAGAAAATAGGTGTCAAAAATAAATGCTGAAAGAATGCATGAGTTATAATTCCTTAACCAGTAATTGACATTGGCGCAGATGATGAATCAACATTGGACCTAGTTATTAGAAGTTCACAAACTTCTGAAACAACAACGTTGAACCAAAACCCTTAAAATTCCTCTACCTTCTAGCACATTTCAAGTCCTGAGTTTCCCCTTCCGTTTATTTGCCAGTCAAGCAGTGTGTCATTTTTAGCTCAAAATGCTCTGTTTAAATAATAATTCTTTGAAAAGACGCTTTTGTCTACTTGCTTTCCATATAAATAAATGTGTTTGTAAAGATTGGTGTGTGACTGGTGTCCCTGGTTGCAATCACAAGCTGTCATTTGACTCCTGCTTACATTTGCTGCCCATGGGTCTGTGGTAATTTTCAGCCCATTCTTCCTCATAAGCAAAAAGAAAGAATTTGGCACAAACTGGGTCACCATAATGCTAATCATTGTGTATCTACCTACCGCTGCTCTGCAGCAATGGACTTAAAGTAAAAGCTAACTTATGCAACACTGCTTTAATATTATTTCTAAAAAAGGTAACTTAAAACTAGTGAAATTGCCAAAGCACAGAAAATTCATGCCAGTCTTTAAAGGAAAAAAGTTATATCATGTTTTTAGTTATTATAGAGAAAAACACATTTAGTGAAACCATTAATTTGAAGATAGGAAAGAATTCTATCATTCTTATCATCAAGCATTCCTATTTCATCTCCCTGTAAAATATGCTGAGATTATCTGAGCGATAGCTCACCCTAACTCAAGAAATTCCTCTTTAAAATAACGTTATTGATGGTTGTGAAGGGTTGTAGAAGGGAGGGAAAGACACAGCACTCTGGGAAATGCCCTTAAATTTATGGAAGAATAAAAAAATATGTATCTCTCTGGGAAAGACTTTTAAATTTTAATGTCTCAGCCAAAATAGCCTACTATGCTAGAAAGATAAACTTCATTATTTTAGCCAAATAACAATAAATAATAATACCCTTCCTTGATATGTGAAATCAAATCATGGTGTCCCATTTGACTGTTCTACTACCACAAAAGTAAAGCTGCAGATGATGGAAGTTATCTTGACAAGACTCAGGGGTGAGTAGAGTTCAAGTTACTTGCATATAGACTGAGAAGCTACAACAGTACCACTTCCAACATGAGCTGCCAGAGCTTACAAGCAGTGCTCCCTGGTGCTGCAATGAGTGAATGAGGACATGGGTTGGACCTCTGTCAGTAAACAGATAGAATCCAGAGACACACGGGAACTGCAGATATGGTTCAGTAGGAAGGTGACATCTTTCACAGAGAAACTTTTCAAACTCTAATCATGCTCTCAGGTTAATGTGGCCAAACATGGGACTTAGGAGTTTAACAAAATCAAGCTTGCCTCAGATGTAGTGAAATCTCCCATCAGAAGGGATTAAAGTCATTCAGTGAGCAATTTTAAATACCCAAATCATCTTCAAAATGATTCCCTATGTTAACGTGGTATTTCTGAGAACCCAAATCAAGCCAAAATAAACCCAAATTTTTTGTTTAACCAAGCCACCTCCTCATTAGTTCAGAGCAATGATTCTTGCTCTGTTAGTGGGAAGTGAGTGATTTTATTTTCTATTTTCCATCTCCTTTAATTCCAAATATTGCCTAGCACTCTTTTTAAAAATAAATTTTACTGTTTCATAAATCCCTTTGAATTTTCTTACTTCCTACTGTAATAATTAGCACTAGACAGTTTGATTTCAGGTAGGAATATTAAAAATGTCTCAAAACATATCTTTTCACATAATTTTAAGATATAGTAGAACTAAATGATTTTGTGTTGCTCAAGAGGAGTTACTCAAAGCTGTAGTACCAGTTTCTACTACTACTGAAAGAACATTTATATCTCAGATCATTACTATTGCAGATAGATAGATAGATAGATAGGTAGATAGATAGATAGATAGATAGATAGATAGATAGATAGATAGATAGATAGATAGATAGATAGATAGATAGATAGATAGATAGATAGATAGATAGATAGATAGATAGATGATAGATAGATAGATAGATGATAGATAGATAGATAGATAGATAGATAGATAGATAGGTATGTAGATAGATGATAGATAGATAGATAGATAGATAGATGGATGGATAGATAGATAGATAGATAGATAGATAGATAGATAGATAGATAGATAGATAGATAGATAGATAGATAGATAGATAGATAGATAGATAGATAGATAGATAGATAGATAGATAGATAGATAGATAGATAGATGATACTGAATTCTAAGTGTGTGTGAAGACCTGAAATGAATAGGAAAAAGATCAATAGAGATTGATTTGGACAGATTAAACTTCAAATCATATTATGCCAAGGTTGTGGGTCTAAGATAATAGCCTCAATCTTCCAATTTAACTTTTCCTCTGAGATAAATAAATGTGCTATTCCTGAATCTAATATGACTGGGTAATAGTAATGACCATTCAATATGTGTTTCTATAAGACAGAGCCTATAAATGTGATAAGCACAATGGTTGTTCATGTGGTTTCAATCATCCATAATATAGTAAGAGCTAAGTCTGTTATAGAGGCTGAAGGACAGGGCTATGGAGAATGGCCATGACTTATTGTTTAGACAATGCTGATAGAAAAATGGTGTGAATACAAAAATAGCTATGCCTCAAGTCCATGATAAGAGTCTGAAAGGACAGTGATGGTGGGGTTCAAGTAGCTGCCTTCTTTTCAGCATCCTCAATCAGATTTGCTAGTGCATATTTCCTTTCTGGGGCATCTGGCTCTCTAAATTATTTGAAATGCTGTTTGAATTTAAGCTACTTACTCTTTATATTTATTTTAGCCTATAAACATGGCCATTTAGCTTTTTGTGAATTTTGATGCACGCCTATGCTTAGAAGCTAACAAATGATGGATAAATCCAAGAATTAATATAAATAAAATACTACCTCATTGTCAAAAAGATCTGCCTGGCATGACAAGACTAAAATTTCTTTTTTGAAAATTCCCCTTCATTTTTTGCATTCTAACTTTGTAGGTTCTTCAAGGATAAATTAGTTTAGACTCTTGATCTATATAATAATCACAGTTTTTATATAAAGCCAACAAAAATAGATAAGATCATGAATAAAAGCATATGGAAGAGGAGAGCATGATCTTATAATGCTTTTCTCTATATGACAAAGAAAAAAGTGCCTTATTCTGTGACATATACACATTCCTATCTGCTGTAATGACAGGAATAAGCTTCCATGTCTTGCTGGGATCAAACTACCATATTTTTCTTCTTTGTGATAAAGTCGCTTTTATTCTTTTTCAAGGCTAAAAGTTAAAGAAAACACTGAAGTCACTGTAAGCAAAATAAGAAAACTAGAATAAATTATGAACAGAGGGTTTAAAAGTTACTGAAGTTATGAGAATTGTTGTTTCTATCATTGGAGACTATTGAAAACCTCTCAGAAACTGGCTTACCATTAGAGGGGAATTATGGGTTCACAGATTTGCAAAGACTGGGAGAATTTCAGACTTGAGCTGCTTAATTCTCTGACTCAAATATCATCTGGTCTTCGTTTCTCTCTCTCCATTTTTTCAACTCCAATTCCAGAGGCTGGCTTATACCTCCAAGGAGCGGGTTAATTTCCCTAAGTCTACAACTTGTGCTCTCTTTGCCTTAAATCAAGCAGGTAAGAGCAAGTCTTTTGCCCAAAACTTTAGGTATTAAAAAGCAAGTGATAAAATAACAAAGTCTCTTTATATTATTCAGCCCTAACTGGGACATGTGCCAATTCCATTAGCTGGGAGTGCCACACTCTAATTTGTATAGGCCATGTCACATACTTGACCTCTGGGCTGGAAGAAACAAATTGTATATGGCTGAAAGGAGAGAGCTCTTTGTTTGGTTACCAGGAGGGCAAACAGAGGCAGACAAGCTAGCTATTAATGGCAACATTAAATTTTCTTCCAGTTCTATCTAGATTTAAACCCACTGATTCCAGTTAAATTTTTATGAACAATTAATCCAGAAGAACTCTACAATGAAACCCCAAATATAATCACTGTATCTATCACTCCTTTGGAAATAACTTCTGCACAGTCTGTGAGACTGTTTCCCTACTGATACTCGTGCACAGCCTGTGTCCCTAACCTGTGTCCCATCATTTACTTTCTACACTTAGATTCCCAGGTGGATATTGGTTGCATCCAGTTTCA
This sequence comes from Cryptotis parvus, assembly GCA_021461705.1. Classification (NCBI taxonomy): domain Eukaryota; kingdom Metazoa; phylum Chordata; class Mammalia; order Eulipotyphla; family Soricidae; genus Cryptotis; species Cryptotis parvus. The sequence continues at coordinate 37,029 of JAJIBD010021864.1, read as the reverse complement.
GATTCTCATGTCCTATCCTTCCAGTCCAACACACATAAGTCATCAGCAATAGTCCAGTGTAATCAGAACAGAACTCTCCATCTCCACTAAGGAGAATAATTCTCATTTTCTGCCCCAAGGACAATGCCAGCACCCGTGGGATCTGTGTACCAGCACCTGCAAAAGTTATTCTTATGCAGGTAAGTCTGATGTGCAAGAGATGCTGGCCCGTTGGGGAACAAAAGAAAATAGATATATATTTGATTCCTTTACAAACTTATGTAACATTATGAAGATGTTACTGGCACCCGTTCGAGCAAATTGATGAAAGACTGGAAGACAAGTGACAATCTTATGAGTGAAAAATAATGAGGCACCATTAGCGTAAATTAGCAAGTCATGATAAAGACTAAGACCCAATTATCCACAATGGGAATCACACCGATCACAATCCAGGGACAGACTTTCTCTTGGTTTCTGTATAGGTGCCTAGTGCATTACTCTTGCTCTTAGGAGAACATGCCCAAGTAGGTGGTTAGCTATCCTCAAGCCCTTATCTTAGATGCCAATTTCTTTTTTTTTATTTATTTATTTTGTTATTATACCACCGTGAAACATACAATTACAAAGGTGTTCATAATTGGTTCTTGGTAATACAGTATTCCAGCACCCATCCCTCCACCAGTGCCCCATTTCCACCACCAATGTACCCCTCCCCTCCCATCCCCCCAGGCCGCCTTAATAGCAGGTACCCCAGTTTCCTCTCTTTCTCTCTCTATCTCTCTCTCTGTCTCTGCATCTCTCTCCCTCTTATTTTACACATTGTGGCTATCCCTGCAGATATTTAGAGTTTATCACTTAAGTCTCTTTGTGTATATTCAGTGGTGAGTTTTAATCTGCCATTACCATTTCCCATATTTATTAAAACACTGGTATCTATATCCTATTAATGAATGCAGTCATTCTATATTAGATGCCAATTTCTGGTGGATATGCTGATTAATACAGACTAAAAATGTTATGAAGGTATGGGTAATGTCACTAATACCTAAGAATACCCCAAATAAATTTATTAATGTAATTTGAATTTTTAAAAAGAGGAAATAAATCTTTATTGTTGCTATGGATATTAGTGGATAAAAATATAAATTGCAGTTTTGAGTAGACACAGGACTATTAAAGTACTTCTGTAGAAAGATCCATGGACAAAGTAAGATCATTTCAAACCACCAACCATTGGAACCCAGAGTAAGTCACATCTTCACATCATATAATCAGAAAATCTTTAGTGATTTTCTATTCAATTCTCAGATACCCAAATGCTTACTATTGCCTTAGGAGTAAATTTAAAAACATATTAAATTTTTTAACTTTTCAAGCAATATATTATCCCAAATCCTTGTGATTAGTCTCCTCTTTTGGATTGGTGAACTATGAAAATGTTTGTCTCTTTGTTAAAGTGGATGAGTTCATGACGTTGAGCAACATCCCAAAGCTCATAGCTGAGTGCTTTGACTTTTAAATGGCTCCTAAGTGCTACTTGACCTCTCCAGTGATTATTCTTCCTATAGCTGATGGACAGAAAAAGAATGAGTAAGTCAGAGGAAAAAAGAGAGATCAATACATGCTTACTCTAAATTGTGCACAAAACCCATTGTCATGTCTGACAAGTGAAACGTGGATGAAAATGACCTTCCAAAATGTACCACTGGGTCCTCAGCAGAGTAATATTAATGGTTTAGACTACATTAGCAACACAAAGAAAAACATTTTTCTGCATTAACACAAAGCTATTCATCTTTGTGTTCTTTTCATTTTATAATGACAGGCTCATCTGGAAAACTAAAGCTGTCTATTCTTTGCTTAAAACTAGAAAGATAAGCAGGTAGAAAGTCTCTTGAGATGCAGATCTGTCAATGGCTTGACTAAGGTATAATTATAGGCAGAATAAAAATATGTATTGAGAGGCCGGAGCAACAGTACAGAGGGGAGGGCATTTGCCTTGCACATGGCCAACCTGGATTCAATCCCTGGCATTCCATGGGGTCTCCTGAGCACTGTCAGGAGTAATTGGCTCTAAGTGCAGAGCCAGGAGTAACACCTGAGCATCACTGGCTGTGAACCAAAAATCAAAAATATATATGGTCACACACACTATATATATATATATATATATACATATACGTATATACGTATGTATATATGTACATATTCCATAGGCTAAATAATATCTGCCTTAAAATGTCAGGTCCTAATATCTAGAATTTCAGATGAAATTAAGTTAATTTTAAGATGAAGAGATTATCCTGGATAGTCCAGAGCCATAAATGCAATCACAAGTGTCTCTGTAAGAAGAACATTAGAGGAATTTATGGACATGGACATAGAGATTGATGTGACTGGCCACAAACCAAGGAATGTCAGTGGCTCAAAGTTACAGGAGATAAAGAAAAATTTCTACTCCAGATCCTCCAGAGACAACATAGTCTTACTGACACAGAGATTTCAGACTAGTCCTATTGATTTCAGATGGTTGCTTTCTTGAACTGCAAGAGAAAAAATATTTTTTTTTATTTAAGACACCAAAAAATATGGCAACTTTTTTTACACCAAAACAGGGGAAATATGCTCCATTTATCTTATTTATTCCTCATAATTTTGGGGGGTATTTTCACCACCTACTTAACTGGTGACAGAACTCAAGGTCACCTAGTGACTATATCCTAAGTCACCTGGAAACTAAGTGGTATAAAAAGTCAAGTTCAGTGGAATTCCAATGTCCAAGCTCTTTTCTCACACCGTAAACCCAGCAACTCAGACTTATTCAAATACCCTTTTCCTCTTTGCTCTCCAAATTGTGTTACTGGCACCATTGCCCTTGAATCCTTGTTTCCAAATATATAGATCACGTCACCTTTTTTTCTTTTCTGTAACTGGCATTAGGGTCCTAGTTACCTGTTTCTACCCTGATATAATTCACGCATGTGTTCTTTGGCTTATGTTTCTCCACTTTAGACTGAGTTCTCCTATGGCAGGGTCAATGCTGGTTTGCAACCCCAGTCTGCCTAATATCTGATAGTCTATGCTTAAAAACAATTGTAGTGTAAATGATTTGCTAGTGAATAATTATGACATACCATCTCTTTAAAGATAAGACTGAGTAAGTTTAAATGAGTTAATAGTAGGGTCCTTGGTGTTTCATAGTTGAAAATGAGACACAACACACATGTAATGGGATTCATCACTTTTCCATTATTTTAAATGCTTAGTTTCCTCATAGGTAAATCATTATACTAATGAAACCTACTGTATAAACTCATGATTATTAGATTAACATGTAAAAACTTAGAGCAATGACTGGGACAGAGTCAGAACTATGTGTTCTCTGTTTTAATTTTATTATCTGTTTGTAAAGAGGAAAAACAGTTCTTGTAAGTGAATAAAACTGATCTAATAAGCCTTAAAATGATAATATTTATACTTTTATGGACAACAGAAACAATCTCTAGAAAACAAATTCAGCTTTGAAATTAAAGCTTTACTCTTCCAGGAAATAAAAGAAACAGAAACATTTCCAAAATGCTTCTTTGAGGCACATATCACCCTGATACCCAAAGCAGGCATAGACATCACAAAATAAAACTACAGACCAATCTTTCTGATGAACAGATGCTAAGATCTTCAACAAATACTAGCAAACAGAATACAAAGAGTCATCAAAAAGATTATACATCATGTCCAAGTAAAATTCATCCCTGGAATGCATGGGTGGTTCAACATTTGCAAGTCAATGAACATAATACATCATATCAATAAGAGAAAAAATAAAAACCATATGATCATATCAGTAGATGCAGAGAAAGCATTTGACAAGATCCAACACCTGTTCATGATAAAAGCCCTCCATAAAATGGAAATTGAAGGAACCTAGCTCAATATACTCAAAGCCATCTACCAAAAGCCCACAGTGAGCATCATTCTCAATGGGGACAAATTGAAAGCCTTCCCCTAAGTCAGGGACAAGACAAGGTTGCCCACTCTCACCACTTTTATTCAATATAGTACTGGAAGTGCTAGTCATAGTAATCAGAGAAGAAAAGGACATTATGGGCATCCAGATAGGCAAGGAAGAAGTCAAACTATCACTATTTGCAGATGACATGATATTATAACTAGAAAACCATAAACTCTCTACCAAAAAGCTCCTAGAAACAATAGATAACTATAGTAGAGTGGCAGGGTTCAAAATCAATACCCAAAAGTCAATGGCTTTCCTATATACAAATAACGAAAGAGAAGAAAGGGATACTAAGGAAATGATCCCATTCACAATTGTGCCACAGAAAATCAAATACCTAGGAATTAGTTTAACTAAGAATGTAAAGGACCTGTTCAAAGAAAACTACAAAATTCTGCTTCAAGAAATCAAAGAGGACCTGAGGAAATGGAGACACATTCCCTGCTTATGGATTGGGAGAATTAAAATCATCAAAATGGTAATACTCCCTAGAGTCTTATACTGTCAATGTAGTCCTTATAAGGATACCCATGATATTCTTCAAAGAAATGGACCAAAAACTCCTGAAATTTGTATGGAATAATAAACCCCAACAAATAGCTAAAACAATCCTTGGGAAAAAGAAGATGGGAGGCATCACCTTTCCCAACATCAAACTGTACTACAAAGCGGTAGTAATTAAAACAGCATGGTATTGGAGTAAAAACAGTCCTGTGGAACTATGGAATAGAGTTGAGTATCCTGACACCCATCCTCAAGTACCTAATCATGTAACTTTTGATAAAGGAGCAAAAAGTATGAAATGGAGCAAGGGAAGCCTCTTCAACAAGAGGTGCTGGGAAAACTGGGCAGCTACGTGTAAAAAAAATGAATTTGGACCTCTGTCTAACACCATGCACAAAAGTCAGATCAAAATGGATTAAAGATCTCAATATCAGACCTGAATCCATAAGGTATGTTGAAGAAAATATAGGAAAAACCTCCATGACATTTAAGCTAAAGGCATCTTCAAAGATGAATCACCACTAACAAAGCAATTTGAAGCAAAGATAAATATATGGGACTACATGAAACTAAAAAAGCTTCTTCACCTCAAAAGAAACAGTGACCAAGATACAAAGACAGTCCACGGAGTGGGAAAGAATATTCACCCAATACCCATCTGATAAGGGGTTAATATCCAGGATATATCAGGCACTGGTAGAACTTTACAAGAAGAAAACAGACAACCCCATCAAAAAATGGGAAGAAAAAATGAACAGAAACTTCCAAAAAAGAAGAAATTTGACTGGACCAAAAGGCATATGAAAAAATGCTCATCATCACTAATCATCAGAGTAGATGCAAATCAAAACAACAATGGAATCATCTCATACCACAGAGATTGGCACACATCCAAAAGAGCAAAAACAAGTGCTGGCATGGATGTGGGGAGAAAGGGACTCTCATCCATTGTTGGTGGGAATGTTGACGTCAGGTACAGCCTTCTTGGAAAACAATATGGACATTGCTCCAAAAACTAGAAATTGAGCTCCCATTTGACCCAGCCATACCACTCCTGGGAATATACCCTGGGAGCCCAAAAACACACAGCAGAAACACCATCTACACTTCTATGTTCATATCAGCACTATTCGCAATGGCCCCAGAATCTGGAAACAAACAGAGTGCCTGAAAATAGACGACTGGATTAAGAAACTTTGGTACATCTACACAATGGAATACCATGCAGCTATTAGGAAAAATGAAGTCATGAAATTTGCCTATAAATGGATGAACATGGAGTGGATCATGCTGAGTGAAATTAGCCAGAAGGATAAGGACAGATATGGAATGACTGCATTTGTTTGCAGGATATAAAAAAAATAGCATGGTAACAATATCTAAGGCTAGGCAAAACATGGATCAGGAGGTCTTGTCAGTGGTGGAATCTACTGCAAGTGTGTGGGAGTTAGAGTTTAGGTAAGACAGGGAAAGAGAACAGCGTGCTAATAATCATTGGAAATGATAATACCAGCCTAGAACTGAGCATTGAACATAGGCAAAATGATATAAATGATAACCTCTAAATGTATGTATTGCAAGCCACAATGTGTAAGTGAAGGGAAAGAGAGAGATAGATGACAGAGAGAGAATAAAGAGAGAGAGAGAGAGAGAGAGAGAGAGAGAGAGAGAAGGCAAGGTGCGTGCCATAGAGGCAAGTGGGGAGGGGGGGAGGGAATCAGGGGACATTGGTGGTGGGAAGTGGGCACTGGTGGAGGGATGGATGCTGGAATACTGTATGATTGAAACCCAAATATGAACATCTTTGTAATTGTATATCTCATGGTGGTATAATAAAAAATAAAAAAATATAAATAAATAAATAAATAAAATTAAAGTTTTAACATTAATTATAAGATAAACTTATAACGTAATCTTCCGCTCAAATTAAATCTATGAAACCTTCATATATTTCATACTTCCAAACGCTGTTTCTTCATGTACCTCCATTGTGAAAAATAGAGTAAAATTCCCAGGATAGAAACATGATTGCACCACTTCTTAATGCTGCAAGTACTTTTCAATATTTTGTTATTTCTAGATTATCCCCTTCCAGGAACTCAGTTTGCTGCTTTCTTTCTTACTGATTAATTATGTAGATTAACTTGAAACATGTGGAAGAGAAGCTCAACCCTTCTATTTTCCTATGAGACATGCCTTTGTTTTTAATTGATTCACAATTTTTTATATTTTAAGAGAAAACTGGGTCTTTTAAGGAAACATATTGGTGAAGGAATAAACACATTGAAATCTTCTGAGGCTCGTTTTTATTTTCTTCATTTAAGTTTGGTCTCACAAAGTAAACATAAGCATTTATTATAATAAACACATACCGTAGAGTATAAAGACACAAAACTGGAAATGTAGCCTATAGAGAACTTTGCATAAGCTAATGTAACAAAAAATTCATTGTAATTCAGGGACATTATAAAATTGGAAACAGTGACACAAGCAAAAGTTTTATAATTTTTCTTTTATTAAATAATCATTGCCCTTGATTGCAAATGAGACGTCAGTAGCATAAAATGTACCAATCTGGGGCTAGAGTAATAGCACAGTGGGTAGGGAGTTTGCCTTTCATGTGGCCAACCTAGGTTCAATCCCTGTCATCCCATATGGTCCCCAAACACTGCCAGGAGTAATTTCTGAGTGCATGGCCAGAAATAGGCCCTGAGCACTGCCGGTTGTAACAGAAAAAATAAAAAAAAGTACCAATCTACTTCTTCCTGTATAAATTTCACTGTATACAAAACTCCCTGAACTAATCTTAGGTTATTTGCCTCTATATGAGCAGTAAAAGAAAAGTGGTCTAAGTATTAGTTTGCAGACTGAGCCTACATTTCTGCATTCTCCAGTCAAGTTGTTTATTCTGATTGGGTTAGGTTTGTTTGAAGAGGGGCATTCTAACAAGCAAGTCATTGTGAAATGTTTATGTGATTAGCACATTTTGTGCTGGAAGTAAATAGGTGGGAGTAGTCAGTGAGGAGCACTGGAAGCTGTCCCCAGCCGTGTCCCCCAGTGTTCCTGCTGCAGCAGCTTCCAAAAGCAGGTGGGCAGAGGCATGGGTGCCGCACACCCACCCGGGTTCAAGCCCTGGGGAGAGGGACTGTGCCCCTGCTTCTCCTGGGAGAAAGCAGCAGTGACTTTGGGTCTCTTCGCCTCAACTTCTGGGATGGAACGTGAGTCCTGCTTTCAGCTCTGCCAAGTCCCTCTCTAAACCAGCCCTGCAGCTGCCTTCCCACTGACTCTGGGATCTGCCACAGGGACATGCACCCACTGGTGCTTCAGGAGTGGGTGCGATCCCCATTCTTCCCTCTCCTCTCTTAGGCCTCCACTGCACAGCAGTGCATGGTGTAACATCTTGGATGACAGGATGTTTGTTTTTTTTTTTTTTTTTTTGGGTCACGCCCGCGATGCTCAGGGGTTACTCCTGGCTCTGCACTCAGAAATTATGCCTGGTGGTACTAGGGGGACCATATGGGATGCCAAGGATTGAACCCAGGCCGGCATGGTAAACGCCCTACCCGCTGGACTATCACTCCATTGGATGACAGGTTTAACTAATCTGGGAGCTTTGCTGTTTTGCCCACTCACAGCTTAATCTACTTAAGCCAAGGTTCATTCTAATGAGACCTCTCTTCTATGTAAACACTGCTAGAGGGTGTGGCAATTGCAGAGGTCACCTTGACTCTGAATAACTTCTGACTTATACATCTACCAAGACTTCTATGTTTTCTAGATTGGGCACAGCTCCTCTTTATATCCACTGCACCCAGCGTGGGACAGTTAGAATTTACCAGGAGACTACCACCCTGGCTACATTGGAGACTATAGGATGATTATAGGAAGGATATATGCTACCCGCACGGCAGAGCCTGGCAAGCTACCCATGTCGTATTTGATATGCCCAATACTAGTAACAATTTTAGACCTCATTGCCATGACCTGATGGAATGGTTTGAGGCTCTTTATGTTCCTGGAGCAAGCAGGTGCCCTTGGGCTCTACTATCATGAGACAGGACATATGGAGATGTTACTGGTGCCCGCTCGAGCCAAGTGATGATGAACAGGAAGACAGTGATGTTCTTAAAAGGAATATTTTTGTTGCCATTGGCAGAAATATCTCATGACTGTAGACTGAATCTCATAGTTACAGAAGAATGGAAATATCAGATTTATTTTCAGCCATGTAGGTTGTGATCGCAGGTACTATCAAAGAGAAGGGCTCAGTAATATCCACTGATTTTCTTCCATAATAAGGCACAACTGATAAAGATGGAGATTTAGAATAGAAATATGATTAGAAGAAAAGGACTGAAAACTAGCTGAAGTCTGAATGGAACCTGGGTAGATTCAAGAGACATTTAAGGAAACATCAACAAGATGTATAAGTCGACTAGTTGGAGCAAGTGCCAAGGATCAGTAGAGAGGTGAGTAGAGATGCAGCAAGGCTTTGGTGGAGAAAAACAAGTGGATTATGATGCTATGAACAAATGGGGAAATGGAGAAGCCAGAGACAAAGGGAAGAAATAAACCTGGGTAGAGGAAAATATAATTTTCTTCTTAATGCAGAGTTTTAGATGTCTAGAAAACAGCTTTCTGGAAAATAAGTATCTCCTCGTTATTAGCAAAAATTTAAAATTGATACTGAAGTGAATAGTCAAGTCTATTCCTCTAAATTTGTTTTCTTGGTAATATTTGGTATAATAATTGAATAGTTTTGACAGTAAGCAAAATAGATTCCTATCATTATCAATTTTTGCCTATACTACAGCTCTGTAAAAGCAAGCAGAGAAAATTCTATTTCCATTTTATAGGAAAGAAAACCCCAAAGCTCACAGAAGCTAAACAATTTGCCTCAAGGCCACATTAAGAGATAATGTCTAAACTATAACTAGATTTATACCTTGTGACATGTATGTTTACATTTCCTAGAAACTAGAATGCCATATTTTTGTATACAAATATAGTCTACATAGGTGATTCATAAAACTACGCAAGCTGATATACTTCACTTGAGTGCTATTTTGAATGGGCTAAGGGAAAAAGAACTGGGGAAGGAAAGATAAAAGTTATAGAGGTAAAAAAAGGAGGAAGAGGAAGAAAGTTTAAAAGGCTGAGGAGTAAAATGTCAATAGAAAGATCAATGATTTATGAACACTTTTGCAATTGTGTATCTCATGGTGGTATAAAAAAAAAAGAAAGAAAGATCTAGTCCTGATCCACAATGACCCAGATAAGGTGCACTCAAGGGAACATCTGCTATTCTGCCCCTCGGGTGAGATACCTCTGGCCCAGGGGTATAGAACAAATACTTTCCTCTGTCCCTAACTCTCAACCTACCACTTCAAAGATTCACCTTGAGGGTCACTTGGACAATTTTACACTCTATCTTCCAGGGATAAAGCTACCAGTATGTTTCTCACAAGAGTCCCTGTGTAGTCTTTAGCCATAAATCAGTATGTAATAAAATACTTTCAAACAGATCACAGAAGAGAAGCCAGGCCCACATAACAGTAAACAGAACCATTGGCAAATACAAGGATCTCCATATGTTTATGAGTGACAGTATCTCATGGGGAGAACCAGATCCCACCCTTTCCTTACCTTTGTTTTCAGTTTTACTTTAAAACATTTGTCTCTGATATACTATAGTAAATTTTCCAGATGTAAACCTGGCTTTCAAAAATTCAGACTTGGGCCAAATGGCCAAAAAGGAACAGTTCTGTTTGGTTCCTGTGGTAGAAACAAAGAATACATAAAATATCGAAGGGGAAGTTTGCAGATAGATATCTAGCAAGGTTCTGGTAAGTGTTTTGGGAAATAATAAAACTTAAGAGGAGATTGATTAGTCCTGAAGTAGCCAAAAGGCATGAAGAATACAACCCTTTGAGATGCAAATCCTGAGCTCTGTGGAGAGGGAAAAACTAAGACACCAGTCAGAGAAGGGTGGAGCCTCTGAGAAAAATCACAAAACAATCTAGAGGTCATGGTAAGAATATCAAACAACCCTCAAAAGTTCAAGGCTTTCCTTAGACAAGACTCAGATTAACCTTTACGTAGAGAGAATTTAGGTCAACCTTCTTTCTCCCAAAAGCAGTTTTCTGTTTTATTCTCAGTCCCTGATCTTTCCTGAACAAGGATCTCTCTTTCCTTCCCTCCTCACATTTCTCTAAATAAATTTCTATCAATTATTTTGTTTCACTAAAAAAAGTAATAAGATCACAAAAACAAAAACTGGTAACCCCATTTATGTACTGGGGAAGAGATACACTTGACCTCACAGACACTTCCTTGGAAAAGACATAAGGATGACCAATTGTCAAGTATTCCTTGATAAAACCATCATGTTTTATCAAGGAATGCAAATAAAAATAACAACACCTCACACACACAAGAAAATGTCATATACACCCGTCCAAAAAAGAGAAAAGGAAAAAAAAGTATTGGAGGAAGGTGGTTGTGGTGATGAAGGGAAAAAAGGAACCTCCATTGATGGGAATGTCATCTGATTCAGCCTCTATAAAACCAGTACGGATATTTCTCAAAAAGTAATAATAGAGCTTATATATGACCCAGAGTTTTCATTTCATGGCACATACAGAACACAAAAAGCATTAACTTATAAAGATCTATGCTCACCTTCTGTCCATGTACTGTCCACAAAGTACAGTAGCCAGGATATAGAAAAAACCCAAATGTCCAATGATAGATGATTGGATTAAAAACTGTGGTATATAAACATAATAGAAACAATATACTTCATAGAAGAAAGAAATCTTGCTATTCACTGTGACTTGGCTGAAACTGGAGGGCATCTTGTTAAGTGAAATAAATCAGAGGAAGAAGGACAAATACGAGATATTCTCACTCATTGATGGCATAGGGAAAGAAATACAAGGGAATAGACAATATTAAATGAAAATAAACCCTTGACCTTTGACAAGAGTGAGATTACCAAACAGCACAGAAAGGGGTGCAAGAAGCAAGAAGTCTGCCACTTCCTAGAAGCAACAGGAGACAGTAGTGGAAGATTTGGGGCACTTTAAGAGGTGATGAGGTGCAGTAACTTTTCCATCAAAATCATAAGCATTAACCTTGACAGGAAGATGGAAATCGAGTTTATACCACACCAGGCAGCCAGATGTGGGCTGAGTGGTGATTGAAATATGACTGTGCTCTGTTTTGTGCCCTATGAATTGCTGTCACTGAGTAGAAAAAGTTCTCTTTTTCATCTTTCAAGAAATCTTTCCAGACCACAGTCCGCCTCTGTAGGAAATAGGGCCAGAGCAATAGTATAGTGGGTAGGGTGTTCGCCTGTCTTGCATGTGGCTGATCCAGGTTTGATCCCACCACCACATATGGTCCCCTAAACCCTGCCAGGAGTGATCCTTGAGCACTGCTGGGTGTGGCTAAAACAAACAAAATAAAAACAAAAAAAAAAGGAAACACATGCTTTTTATTCAATGGCATTTTCCACAGTACTTAATAGAAACAGGAGGCGAGGAAGAAAATTAAAAAATTTTAAAGTGGATAGAAAATTTAAAAGTTTAATAGACAAATTATATGTGTCTCACCCTAAATTCTTACATTGAAACCGAATTTCCAAGGTGATAGTACTTGGAGGTAGGGTCTTTGAGAGACAATTTGATCATGAGTATGGGCTTCTCATGAATAAGATTAATGTCCTTATGAAAGAACTTACAGAAATTGCTTGGTGAAAATGCAGCACACAATAATCTCTGAAACAGGAGTTCGGCTCTCTATACACAAGGAATTTGCAGGCGTCTTGAACTTTCCCACCTTTAGAACAGTTGAGAAACAAATGTCTTCTGTTTAAGCTGCCTGGTCTATGATATTTTTGTTGTTAAGATAACCTAAAAAAGACTAAAACTTCACTCATTTTTAGTGTATGGAAGACAAGAAAAGCATTCAGGGTTTATGGAGAAAACAAAGTCAAAATATATGATAACATGAAATATTTTTTGTATATCTCACATGTGCAATTTATAAATGGACCGACCACTAAGTTATAAATTATGAAGGGTAATTAAGTGATTTGCCACCTACCATGACTTTATCATATGATTCACTGTTATAAAAAGCCTTTATAAGCTTCCTCGCCAACACTGAGTCACCAGCAATATATGAGATTGCTCTCTGTTTATGTCAATGTTCCTGGAAATGAAATATTTTCTTGGTGATCTAGCAGTAGAATTATAGTCATTGGTAAATCTTTTCTTTCTACTCTTGTTCCTTTTCTTCCTTTTACAAAGATTTATTATGCAGGGTAAGAAGGCTCATTTCCCCCAACCTCTCTGGCACTTTTTACAAGTGATAAAAAGAATGACATAGTATAGGAACACAAGATAAATCAATTATTTTCACTTAGATATAATTAATGAAAGTCATATTTGAATTTTTTTACATATAACAGGTGAGTTATTTTTATGTGTCAATTTATTCTTTCTCACACTAGTGCCTCTTATTTCCATGTCACCCAAACTACATATGCCCAGAACAATCCATCTTTCTAATAAATCTAAGTTAGACATTTAAACAAAAATCATCTCCATGTGTACTATGTCAACCAGGTCTTTGTTGACATTTTTATCTGCATTTTATTGATACTTCCTCTTCATTCTTTGCCTTGATACATTTATCACTATTATAATTATTTGACTTATAACCAAATAAAGGTAATTAATTTTATAGTGTACAAGTGGTGTTTTTAGTACATTTTGTCAATGTTTAGAACAGTTTCACTGAAGAATGTACACTTCCATTTGATTCTATTATTTTAAAATTTTGAGATATTTTAACTAAGATAAAGCTGTTGGCCAATGAAAGTTTATTGTAAGTGTTCTGGAGAGGTAAAAGACTCATAAAGGAACAACTGATACAAACTATAAATAGGAGGCAAATATAGCACTGCTTTTGGTTGAGGATAATTTCTTTTTATACATCAAAGGTACTTGTCTGAAAACAAAGACACTTAAAGTCCAGACCTTGAGAAACCAAGTGAAGAACATGATTAAGAAAAAATCTGCTGCAACAAATGTCCAAATGCAGATGATCTGGTTTAAATTTATAGTTCAAGTTTTGACTGTGCTTGGGATAGACTGTGATTTAGATAGCTCAACATTTTGAATGGATTTTGATTGCATATTTGAAATAAAACTTTAGAAATCTTGATATTTCAACAGGTAATTTAAAGTTTTGATTCAAACATATATATATATGTGTGCAGTAAAATAATTTTGCATAAGACTTGACATTTGCAGAGACAATAAACATTTGTAAAGACAAAATTGTGAAACTATTTGAAAAACAGAATAAATATCTCAATTGAAAAGAATGATTACCACTGAAGGCAATTTGGTCCAAATCATTTTTAAATCAAGCACTGAATTGTAATTGAGTTCGACATTCTCTAGAAATTTCTTTAAAGGGTGTTTTTGAGAGGTAGTAAACAAGATTTTTTGAGCTACTGTTTGAGTTTTTAAAATGTGAGAATATCAAGGATAATATAGTGGTTTAGCAGAGAATGAGGAGAGAGGAAAAAGAGAGAGAAAGAGCAAAGTAATAACTAATCTTCACACAGTCAGCTCACCACGTATTTGATTCATCAATGAAGAGCTACTGCCTATTATAATACTGTTCAAACTATGAGAACTCAGTATAAAAGATCTAAAGCAGAATATTGTGATTGAGACTCATCCTGAAAAGCTCCTACTTCCTGGGATCAGGGGGTGTTCCCACAGAAGCTTTTCCTGGCTTCATTTTGCTTTTCCTCCCAATCCAAATAAGGTTACTGGTATTTAGGTGAGAGGATTCCTGGGCTAGCTAATTATGATTTCAAAAGACGAGACATGTATACTGCTGAGACTTCAGTCTACACTAATTTGTACATTCCATTCCCAGATTAGAAATGAAAGAGAGTCAGAGACAGAAATAAAGAGAAACTTGAACTTCAATCATCAAATCTGGAACCATGCCTTTCTCACAAAACTTTATAAATAAATCACGTCACACAAAGGAACTACTTTTTCAGTTCTTCATTTGCAGATTGAGCCTTTTCATATAGAGTGGAATGAAATTTTGAAATCAAAAGGGGTTAAAAACTTTTTTTCTTAAAATGTTTATCTGTTAAGTGAAAGGCAGTAAATTAAAATAAAATTTTAGCATCAGCTTGTTAAAAACAAAATTAAGCCCTTTCCACACAGGAACCTGTCCACTAAATTTGTTGATGTAGTTAATAAATCTATTATTGGCTAATTGACTGCTTCACATAATGGATAAGTATGTTCTAAATGTGACTTGTGATGACATGTGAAGTACTGTTCTGATGCCTCTACTGTCTTAGTTGATGAAAGGTTGATCAGCAGACACCTAACAGCTGTCAGTCCCTTAGAAACTGTTTCAGCTACAGGTCTCCTCATTGCAGATCAACTTTCCCCAGAGGAAAGGATATAGAACGGTTTGTTGATGTGGGAATAAAAATGATTGGTCATGATGGCCTAAAAAGGAACAATTCTGAAGCCCATTCAAACACGCAGTTCTGGTAAGGTTGTTCTTCAGTTAACCTCAAGTGTCAATTTTTCTTATCTAAAAGGTATTGACCCTAAGGTGTTTCTTAATAATGCATAATTCTACATAATATATTCAGTGGCTGGATCATTTTCAGGAAAACTCAATATGTTTTGAATGTTAGATTCAAAGTTTTGTGTCCATTGCCTTACTAAAGTAGACACTAAGAAATATAACTCTTTTCTGTTAAGTAAAGGCCCACGTAGCTTATGAAAGTTTGCCAAAGTTTTTTAAACTCATTGATTAATCTATGATCCCAGCATCTTTTCTCTGTGCTTCTGCTTAGATAATGTGGCAAGGCAGTACTATGACAGAATTAATTAAAGTGGAAATTCCTAAGTATTCTGCTGTAATATAAAAAGGAAGACCCACCCCCCTGCCAAAAAAAAAAAAACTCCCAAAAGGTATTGTTTCCCTGATTTATATGAGAAACTTATTCTAGGGAGTTTTTTGCACATATGACCTTACTCAGAGTTAAGTCAGGCTATTCTGACCAAAAAAAATATAACAGGATTAATGAACCTAAATCCAATCTCTGAATGTGATAAAATTAGGTGACAAACATAAGGGTCTATGCACACAGGAGAAGAAGATAAGGAAAGAGGTGGAAGAGAGGGGGGAGAATGAGTGAATAAAAAGACGAAAAGAGGGCCGGAGCGATAGCACAGCCGGGTAGGGCATTTGCCTTGCAAGGTGCCGACCTGGGTTCGATCCCTGGCATCCCATATGGTCCCCGAGCACCACCAGGAGTAATTCCTGAGCGAAGAGCCAGGAGAAAACCCTGAGCATTGCTGGGTGTGACCCAAAAAGCAAAAAAAAGAGAGAGAGAGAGAGAGAGAGAGAGAAAACAAAATACCAAAGGTCTGATAAAATTTCAAGAGAATTTATAATGTCAAAAGCTTAAACAAATTGCACCATACAAAAGGAGAAACTGTGTTTCAAGTAGACTGTCTTCTTGAAAGAAAATGCGTTAGTATTTACATCGCTGTCACTGTATCACTGTATCACTGTCTTCCCGTTCATCATCGATTTGCTCAAGTGGGCACCAGTAACATCTCCATATATCCTGTCTCATGCTAGTAGAGCCCAAGGGCATCTGCCCCCCCCAGGAACATAAAGAGCCTCAAACCATTCCATCAGGTCATGGGAATGAGGTCTATAATTGTTACTGGTATTTGTATTTGGCATATCAAATACTACATGGTAGCTTGCCAGGCTCTGCCGTGCGGGTAGCATACTCTTGTAGTCACCTCTGATCTCCAGCACTTATTGATGATATTAAATGGAAATCCAGAAAAGCAAATATACAATCTAGGAAACTCAATCTTCACAAACTGATTACTCAGCAGGTCGTCTTTCAGATTTCAGGTAGGTATAACTTGAAATTTGTTGTTCTGGGCACATAGCTTATCTACAACTTCTTTACATGCCTTCCTAATAGTCTAGAGAAAAAATTCAGAATTTCTATAAAGTTTGTTAATTTAGCAAATGCTTTGCAAATCCAGACAGACTATCTTTACAGATTAGATGTTGCTTTGGCACTACCAATTTGCAGCTCATTTCAGAAAACTTCACTTGATCACTTGATCACTTGAATCCGTTATTCATCGATTTGCTCGAGCGGGTGCCAGTAACATTTCCATTGGACCCTATCACGTGCCAATGTAGCCCAATAGCATCTGGTTGATTCAGAATATGAAGAGCCTCAAATCGTTCCTTCAGGGTCCTTCAGAAGGAACGATATGTCAAGACCCTGAAGGAACGATTCAGAAAACTAATTATACTAATTTAGTGATATTTATTTGAAAAATTTCAAAATTAGAAACAGAGAGAGAGAGAGATATAGCCGGTACATGGATGTAGCTGACTCCAGCACCATTGGGTGGGTGTGACCCAAGGGACCCCTGAACACTGATAGCACGCCCTGGTGGTCCACAGTGCCTTGGAGTTCAGGGAGCACCACAAAGGTCCAGGCAGTACAACATCCTCGGGCCCTAGCACTGAACTGACATCCCTGTTGGTTAGGAATCAAAGAGAAGGGCCTATGGACTCCTGAGTACTGCTGTGTAGTCCTCTGAAATACAAAAATCAATTTGGAAACCTTTTAAATTATAAGACCCAACTAAAATGAGAAACAGCATTTACCTATTTTGTAAACCTTTTTTAAAAAAATATTTGGATTCTATTTAGTTTTTTTTTATTAGTTTAGTTGATGTCACATGATTAAAATAAACTCTCACCTCCTCCTTTCCAAGTCTTTCACGTAAGTGCCTCACCATTCTGACTCTTACAATTATGTTAATATTTGTGCTTTTGGTGTGCAAAGTCACTGTACCTTCACCACCATGAAATTGGAAAAGATCCTCCAAACACAACCCTAATGTCACTTCTAGTGCCCTATACCTCTCCCCTCCCGAGGTAAATTCTCCCCATCCCTACTTTGTAACCTCAGTTCTTTAATCAAATTCCAAGCATTGAAACTTCAAGTATCAATGTTATTGATACTTCTTTTTTAAAATTTTGATTTTGGTTTTAAATGTCAGCTGCTACTTGAGGTCTACCACTGTTCAATGCTCAGAGTGGCACCTGGCGGTGCTCAGGAACTATGCAATACAGAGAATCAAATCTGGGGTCCAGCACACAAAGCTCACACACACTTCCACCCTTTGAGCTATCCCCTTGGCTTCAAGTTCCTTGCTTTGTTTCTCTGAATATCACATATGTGTGAGACCACTCAGCATTAGTCCTTCTCACTTTGACTCATTTTGCTTAACATAATATCCCCTAGGTCCATTCATGTACAAGTCAAGATTTCATCTTTACTTATAGTCAAGTAGTATTCTGTTAGGAGTATGTTTACCACAACTTCTTTAATCATCTGTCATTGGATATTAGAGTTGTTTCCATATTTGGATACTGTATATTGTGCTTCAAAGAGCATAGGTGTGCACATATATTTTTTGAATTAAGTTTTTTGTCTTCTTGGGATAAGTGAAATAACAGTAGTGAAATAACAGTAGTGAAATAACAGTCATAAGGGAGTTCAATTTTCATTCAATGAGAAGTCTCAATTTTGCTTCTGTGAAGGCTGAACCAGAGTCTATTCCCACTAACATTGATTGAAAGATCCTTTTTCACACATCCTTACCAACACTGTTTCTATCCTTCTTGATATAGGCCATTTTCACTAGTGTGAGGTCATCACATTCTTTTCCTTTTTTTTTTGGAGGGAAACGGCTCTAATCAGTGCTCAGGGGCTGTGGAGAGCCACATCTAATGATTGTCAAGCAGAACAGTGGTTCAGTGCAATGCTGTTCCCGCTCCTGGTGCCAAGGCTCAGCAGGGCCACCCCCAGGGTGTTCTGGAAACTCTAGGGTCATACCTAAGAAGCACTCAGGGTGTCCAAGTCTACTCTTAGCGATGCAGGATTTCTGTCAAAGCTTTGCTCTTAGCATCTCCTACTGTGGAATGGAATTTTAAGTGTTACAATTCTACACCCCATCACAAACGTACCCAAGATGATGGCCATATTCTACTATTGATTTGCTCAGTGATGCCACTCAGGATTCTGTGCTTAATTTGGGTTTACTTGTTCTTTGCCTTGACAGTATGCTATAGTAATACTATCAATACTATCCGCTCTTCCGAGGGTAAGTGTCCTACCTGTTCTCTCTCTCTCTCTCTCTCTCTCTCTCTCTCTCTCTCTCTTTCTCTCTCTCTCTCTCTCTCTCTTCAAACTCTGTCTCCTCTCTTCCTCTGCCCCCTTTTAAATTTAAATTTATTTGATTTGGTTTTTGGACCAAATCCAGCGTGCTTAGAGCTTATTCCTGGCTCTCGTTCCAGGAACCACTCCTGGAAGGGTTTGAGGAACCATTTATGGTCCTGAGGATTGAACCTGAATTGGCTGAAAGCACAGCAAACTCCTTACCCACTGTACTATCCCCCTGCTCTATATTTAATTTTGTGTAACTTTCAAACTGTTTTCAAAATTGATTTTATCATTTTTACATATTTATTAAAAATAAATGGATATTTCATTTTTACTAAATCTTTACTAATACTTGTTTTGATTTGGTTTGGTTTTGGTCTTGGGCCACACCTGGAAGTGCTTAGTACTTACTCCTCCTGGCTCTGAGCTCAACAATCACTCCTGGCAGGGCTCATGGGACCATCTGAGTTTCTGGGCATCAAACTCTGGGTCGGTTGTGTGTGAGGCATACTAACTGCTGTCCTATCACTCCTGGCCTTCTTACCAATACTTGCTATTGTCTAATTTTCTTTATTTGAAATGTCCTAATAGGTATGTGCAGTATCTCATTAAGGTTTGACTTGCATTTCCCCTAATGATGAGTGATGTTGATAATCTTTCCATTTGCTCATTGGGCATTTGCACATCTTATTTGAAGAACTGTTTATTCAAATCCTTTGCCAAAGTTTTAATTGGGTAATTTGTCTATTCCCATTGTTGAGTTATGTATTGTTTATAATAAGGAAAGCCTTATTTTTGTTGTTCTTTGAAGAATCACATGAGTACACGGCCTCTTGGTTATTGCTCTTGAGAGTAAGAAGACGTTCATTTTCACAGATTTAGCTACTACAGAGTCTTTGGGTGGGGGCATTCTATCAAAACTTCCAACATTACACAAAATAATAGGTATGAAGAGTTAATCATGGATAATGTGGTAGGTCTGTTTCACAATGACTCCAGAGGTTATTAGGATGGAGGTTCCAAACACGGTTTTGAAGTTAGGGAGTGCCACAAGGATGAATTAGGAACAAAATCCCAGTAAAGATAAGAAGGACAAAGACTGCTCTAAAAAAAATATTATCCTTAGGAAGGAAAGAGTCTAGGCTTATGATTAAGGATTAATCATATGGCTAAGAATTCAAGATAAAGACTATTTTCAGCTCATCTAATGATGGAACATTCTAGAAGCAACAACTCTAGTTAGGAGGAATATAATTTGGAGAACATATACAAGAGTGTATGCAATGTATCATGGCAGTAACAAAAGCTAATATGGATAGGAAAGAGGTAATAACAGTAATTCACCAGAAAAGGAAGAAAACATGTGTCCTTTTGCTAGTCTGTAACATGTATGGTTCCCAAGATGCTTCATGCTAAGATATCACTGGAACAGGGCAAATCTTGGGCAATTATTGAAGGAATTTTACTTAACAGGAAGAGTACATGGAGATGAGCACCACTAGCAGGTATACACACATTTAGCAATTGGAAGAAGGAAAATCTGGGCTTCCAGATCAAAGGGGCAAATAACTCTCCTTCTATCCTGTGGTACTTGAGTTTGTAGTTCAGATTTTGTTGGTTACAAATAGAGGGGCACCAAATTCAAAGATTAAAAATGCTTATTGTATTCATAGCACTTTTATACAATGTAATATCTAAACATACTTCATTTCACACGTCATCTTCTATTTTGTTAATGTATCAGCATTTCAAAACTTCTTGTCAAAATCAATCCAAATTCGAATTATCATGCCTCCTAGTTTTGCTTTAATGTGTTTCCCAATGCATGATAACTATTTTTTGCTTCTTGGGAAAAGTTTCTTTCTATTTTTATGACTAGAGCTTTACTAAAACTTTACCTAAAAACAGTATTTGTTATTTGCTCAGATTTATAGCATACAATGTCTAGAACTTATTTTGTAAGTCTAATACATAATGAGGTTAATTTGGAAAACATTTCATTTCTCTATGATTCAATATTCACGGTAATTTGGAGGTGTCACGGTAATTTGGAGGTGATATAGATATGTCATTCCCAACGTTCTCCCTTCTGAAATCCGACATGCCATCTCGTCGGTAAAGAAGGGAACAGCACCAGGCCCAGACAAAGTCAGACCCGAACACCTGAAGAATCTGCCGTCGGTACTCATCAATACACTAGCTCGGCTCTTCACAGGCTACCTGACCGAATGCAAGGTGCCCTCCCCAATGGAAAACCAGCAGGACAGTTCTACTGTTCAAGAAGGGGAGACATTCCACGACATCAGCAACTATCGCCCCATCTGCCTGTTGTCCGTCATCTACAAGCTGTTTACACGAGTCATCCTGAACAGGATTAGCAGAACACTAGATGAAGGACAACCATGCGAGCAAAGCAGGCTTCCGGAAAGGATTCAGCATAATCAACCATATTCACACAGTAACCAAGCTCATTGAGGTTTGTAGGGAGTACAAGATGCCGCTCTGTCTCACGTTCATTGATCTACAGAAAGCCTTTGATTCTGTGGAGACTGAAGCAGTCATCAAAGCCCCTAGCCAAACAGGGTGTTTCAAACCCAATACATCAAGATCCTTTGTGAGCTGTATTATGGATTCACCACCAGGATCTCACCATTCTACAAAGAAGTGATCATAGATGTCAAAAGAGGGTTCGACAGGGTGATACCATTTCACCAAAACTCTTCAGCGCCACCCTCGAGAACATCATGCGACAATTAGAATGGGAAGGAATGGGAGTGAAGATAGATGGTCGGCAACTACACCACCTCCGCTTTGCTGATGACATCGTTCTAATAACACCAAACATTAGCTAAGCGGCACAAATGCTGGCTGACTTCAACTGAGAATGTGGAAAGATAGGTCTACAGCTGAATCTAAAGAAAACTATGTTTATGAAAAATGAACTAGTTCCAGAGGCCACATTCACTCTCAATGGAACAAACATCTCTGAATGCAGCAGTTATGTGTACCTAGGTCAAGAAGTCAACATGATGAACGACCTAAAACCTGAGCTGCACAGGAGGGAAGAGAGCAGCATGGAATGCCTTCAAAGGCATCGAAGAAATAGCTAAAAGGACAAAGAACCTCAGGCTCTGGGCACATCTCTTTGACTCCACTGTTCTCCCTGCATTAACATACGCCTCAGAGACCTGGGCCTACGAAATGCTCTTGGGTCTCCCAGAGAGGCATCGAAAGAGCTATGCTTGGAATATCACGCCTCACTCAAGTGAGAGAAGGAATCGGAGTTCTGACCTCCGTCGCTATTCCAGAATCAGGGATACTGTCTCATTTGCCAAGGTATCGAAAATAAGATGGGCTGGACATGCAATGCGATTTGGAGACAACCGCTGGACTAAAGCCATTACCGACTGGATTCCACGGGATGTCAAAAGATCACGTGGCCACCCATCTACAAGATGGTCAGACTTCCTTGTCAGAAACCGTTCCTGAAGGAACGGTTTGAGGCTCTTCATATTCCTGAATCAACCAGATGCCATTGGGCTACATTGGCACGTGATAGGGTCCAATGGAAATGTTACTGGCGCCAGCTTGAGCAAATCGATGAATAAAGGGATTCAAGTGATCAAGTGATGATTCAATATTTATAAAAATAAGGATGCTAATAGATCTATCTAATTATACTTATCTAATATTGTATTGTTGTAAGCTAAGCTAATTGTATTCAGTACTAATTCAATAATTAAATATATGTGAAGTACCTAAAATATATGTGAAGTACCAATATTTTATGCTGACATAAAAATATAAAGTGATAACTCCTGTCACCAGTTCTAAATATTGTGATTATATTGTACATATAAGATTTCTTATATTCCTTGCATTCCACTACTATAAACAATACTAAACTTCCCAGAAGTTTACATTTCCTCTTTATGGTATCACTTATATCACTTGTCTTCCCGTTGTTCATCAGTTTGCTTGAGTGGGCACCAGTAACATCTCCATGCAACCTGTCACATGCTAGTGTAGCCCAAGGGCATCTGCTCACTCCAGAAACATAAAGAGCCTCAAGCCATTCCTTCAGGTCATGGGAATGAGGTCTATAATTGTTACTAATTTTAGGCATATCAAATATGACATGGGTAGCTTGCCAGAGCTGCTACTGGCTCTCCCCTGTGCTCAGCTGATCATGAACTACCCAGGAGAGAAGGCAGGTTCTAGCCCTGGCCCACCATCCTAGCAGAGCCTTGCAAGAAGCCAGAGGAAACCCCCACCATGAGGACCACCATTTTCAATAACAAGACTCCACAGATTGTCAGAGCTCCACCCAGCAGAAATGCTGATCTTTCCCCATCTCGTGTGCCACGCATAAGTTCACCAGTAAATGCATGAGATGAGAGGCTACTATACTCTTTATGGTATTAGAATATATTTATAGCTTTTGTTCTTTAAAATCTTTCATTAGTAACTGTGAAATTATAGTTATTAAATGACTGAGTTTCAGGCATACAATGTTTCAACATCAATCCCTTCATCCATGCCCCGTTCCCTGAATTTCCAAAACTGCTGGCTCTAAAGTTGAGTACATCAAATATTTTGGATACATACTACCAAAACAATTTCTGGAACTGTGGTGCCATTTCATGTTCCTGATAGTGGTACACATAAAATTTTTATTATAAGTACGAACATAGATACCAAAGGATGTAAGTAAAGAAAGTTAGTAGAAAGTTAGTAAATATTTGCTTTATTATTTCTACCACTATTCTTTAGCATTGGAATCTTGGCCCCTATAATAATGTCTAGTACAAAGTAAATGATCAGTGATGCACAAAAAATATATGTATGGATTTAAAATCCTTCATTACACTCATTAAGTATATAAATACATGTAAATGTATGCATACTTACATATGTCTATAAACATACTTATAAAGAACATGAACAATCTGTTCCCACTTTAATGCCATTTTTCTTAGCAATGGACATGCCAGAACTATAGAGCAGCAACTGAATAGTTGCAGCTTTTTGAGGAAACAATTCATTCTAGATGTTTATAATAAATGGCATCATCTTTCCCACTTTGTTTGTGTATGATTTTGCCTGAGAGATTAAGTCCTCTGTCCTAAATGTGGCTCTATGTTCATCTACAGTTGCAGTAGCAGATTAAAACATACATTATTCTTTTAATATTTAAGTTTTAGCCACCACTTAATTCTTATGTAATCTTAGAAAGGTCAAGAGTTCCTTAGAACTTACAGCTTGTAAAATGAGTATATATTTATAGGATTCCACCACCATCAAAACATAGTTGTAAAGTTATTGGATGAGACTGAATAGCTTTCAAAATTTAGATGACCATCTATTTTATCTTCTCTCAGTAATTTACTCTTACAATACTTTTTATTCATAGACAATGACAAAAGTTAGAAGTTGGGGCCTTTCTCTTTCAGACTGCCCATTGCTGGACAGCTCAATGGTATAACAGTAGTAATAATAGCAGTAATAACAGTAACAATAATAATAGTAATTTGAACTAAATCCAAAATGCAAACTATTTCTAGGGCTTAATTTTTATTATTGGTTAATCATTCAGCCTAACCAAATACTTTCTATATTCCTAGTACTTCAAAATGAATTGACATAGATGTCTGAGTTTCACGGGGTCCCACGGAGCATTTGGACTGACCACTGTCCACCCAACTGCACAGGCTCTTTGGTAATCAGTGGCCTTTTAATTCAAGTGAACCTTACTAGTTATAGAGACATCATAAAGGATTGGGGGTAGGAATTACAGATTGGTGTGGTTGAGCTTTAACATAAACAATGAACACATATAAATCTTCTTCTTTCCAGGAACAATCTTCTAGGAGATCCACCCAGGAATGGAATCCTGTCTTGGGGCTATCGTACTGTAGCTACCTTCTTAGAGACCCATTGAAGGACAAGGATAGGAATTCCATCTAAGGGACATATTGTTTCCTCCTTTCCTTTACTAGTAATCTGTCCAATCATATTACATTTACTTTTTAATAATAATTCTAGTCATTTTGTATATACACAGTAAGAGATATGGACTCTTGTCTGTAGCTTATTTGGACTCATGGTAAAGGTGGCTTTTCCAGAGGATAACTTATATATTTCGACTACAATCCTCAGGCCAGTTTAGATTTTCCTAAATCCAACAGGGTCAGTTACTTCTTCATATCAGAGTTTGTTCCATGAGAGTGCTCTTAACTTATTACATTTCTTATGGTATTTAATCTGTCTCTTGTCAAAGGGGGTAGCTTACTCACAACTTGGCCAGGGTCCATCCAAGTTCTGTGGCAGGACCCACCTTTGGAGTATAAAAGAACTAAGGTCAATCTAAGGGGAATTGAGGTTTAAGTCAGGTAAATAGGACAGGTGTCCAGGAGTAAATATTTCAGAGTCAATTAACTTCTATATTACAAAAGTATATCATTGTCTTCCTGTGTCAATACAAAAAAGAGGCATTGCTCCAAATATAAAAAATATGCAAAAGGACATCAAGAGAAGAGAAAGGGAAATATTTCAACTTATAACTTATCTTCCTGTTGTTCATCTATTTGCTCCATCAGGCACTAGTAACATCTCCACTTGTCCCTGTTGCGTACAAGTGTAGCCCAATGGCATCTGCTCACTCCAGGAACACGAAGAGTCTTAAATCATTCATTCAGGTTTTGACGAAGAAATCTGGCCATCTCGTAGGTGGGCTGCCATGCATTCTTTGGACATCCCGTGGAATCCAGTCAGCAACAGCTCTAACCTAGGTTGAGAACTCAACATGGCAAATGACATAGCACCTGAATTATGCAGGAGGAAGAGCGTGGAGCCTTCATGAACATCGAAGTGGTGAAGAAAATGAAGAATCTTCAGCTCTGGGCACAACTTTTCGAATCTACCCTTCTTCCTGCATTAACATATGCCTCAGAGACCTGGGCCCTAAGAAAACAGGATGGGAAGACTATTTGGGTAGCTGAAAGAGGAATCGAAAGAGTCATGCTTGGTGTATCACATTTCACTTAAGTGAGAGAAGGAATCCAGGATTCCGACCTCTGTCGGTGATCAAGAATCAAGGATATTGTCTCATTTGACAAAATGATGAAAATCAGACGGGCAGGACACATAATGTGATTTAGGAATGACCGCTGTACTAGAGCTGTTACCAATTGGAATATTTCACTTACATGTACAAAATCCAAAACCATCTGAAGGCTTAACTTTGTAAGTTACTGAGTATGATTAGGGGATATTTGGAGATATCCCCTAATAGGATAGATAGGAAATGCTAAAGTTAGACATGAAGGATTGGGTGTGCCCCAGAGGATTGGGATAGATGTGCTGGAACGGGTGTAATTCAACACACAGAGGAAATCCAGCACCTCAAATTAGCAGTGTTACACAGCTGGGGGGGATTGGTGTTGAACAGTGAATCTAACAACTGTATTGTTAAACACTTTGTATTGTATTGTAAATCATGGTGTTTAAATAAAGTTTAAAAATTAGCAGTGTAATTCTGGGACTGGGAAGGAAATTACAGTAGAAAAATATGCTATTCCAGTTTTACTATGAAAAATGTTTTTATAAATTATGATTGCCATATCACCATAGAATTTAGCAATTAATTTTATTTTTTCTCCATATATATGTTAAAATACTATGCAATAAACTTTAAGAAATACACAAATATGGAGCCATTGAATGGTGCACTGCCAGATACCCTAATGGTGTCTAGCTGACCTGTATGTCTGTGCAAGAAACCTTCCAAGTAGGATCAGGTCAGGGGCAACAAAATGTTGTAACAGAAAAATATTACCAAAGACAAACATTTAGTCTAAAGAATAAGAAGCAAAGCAACAGAAGTTTTATCAAGCTTGCCATTTATCCAGTAAAATTTGGTGAGCAAAATCCATGTCAAATAGCAGAAAATAAGCAAAAAAAAAATAAAAAAAGGTGACAAGAAGAATTAATGAGCTGTTCAAACCTGCAATTACTACTTTAAAATAAGCAAAGACAGCAAATTCATGGTATGTGCATTCTTTAAGCAAGGAGAGTATAGCAAAAGAGATGTACAAATTTTCTCATGACTTAAGGGAAAGTGAGATTAGTAAAGTTTATGCATTGACGCATAAGAGATGAAGAACTTGGAAGAATTACTATAAATCAGTGTTTATCAATCTTTTACCAATTGTGTTTCCCTTTTGAACTTGTTTCCTTCCTATACCTCCCTGTTCACAGGGTTAACCTCTTGTTTTTTTTTGGGTCACACCCGGCGATGCTCAGGGTTTCCTGGGCATCCTGGGAATTCTTCCTGGTGGTGCTTGGGGACCATATGGGATGCCGGGGATCGCACGCAGGCCGGCATGGGCTGGCTGGTGCAAAGCAAACGCCCTACCCGCTGGGCTATCGCCGGCCCCTGACCTCTTGTCTTTTACAGTGGATCCCAGTGGAGAAATACTGCTATATGTAATTAGAATGGGAAAAATGTAGCAAGCAGTGAACTAGAAGCATAAAAGAAAAAAGAAATCTCAAATAGTGGGTAAGCATTTTGAAAAATTCTGAAAACAACAAATGTAGCTAGTAAGTGGTACACCCAAGGGTCTGGGAATGAAGTCTGCCTGCATCACCACAGGCTTCTTTTAGGTTTGCTTGGGAATAATAGTATATCAAACGGAACAAGAGTAAGTAAGAACACGGAATTTCATGAGAAACTCTAGTTAAAATAGAGTCTTCTAAAAAACAAAAGAGTCTTCTGTCCTAGATCCAAATGTTACCAAAATCACTTTAGAATCTTTTCTTGCATGAAATGAAATGTAAAGACAAGAACAGAATGTCAAAATTAAGCAAGAGGTGAAAAAAGGAGACTTCAAAGTCGGAGAAAGCATTTGTGATTAGTAATCATTAAGTTAATTTCATGCGGAACTCCATGAGGAAAGGAGTAGCAGGTAATGCCTGCTTCAGTCAGGGAAAAGAGGTGATAAACCGATGATTCATTAAGCATGCATGACATATATTTAAGCTTGAACATCTCAAGAGCTATAGATGAGGAGACAGGTATTACCATAGATAGTCTTGAAAGATTCTTCATACAATACGTCAGAAAAGGATGAAAACAAGTGACACTTTCATGAGAAAGACTGAGCATGGTGAAAGACATGATTTAAACAGGATAACAGATGGGAGAGAAGAGAAATGGATCCACTGGCGCTGCTCTTGCTGATGAAAATCTTTTACCAGGGGGACATTTGGATAAACTAAAATAATTAAACACACTTTATTTAGAAGATGCAGCCACACGATTCCATGTAAAGTTAAGTCAGTTCAGCATGCATTGAAATTAGCTACATTAACTTTTTTTTCCACCTAGAATCCAAAAGTTAATTTTTATGTTGATTTTGGAGGTCTACTCTCCTTCAGGGAAGAAATACTCCTTTTTAGTCTTGGTGTTTAAATTTTGTTTTTATCTCAATAAAAATTCAGAAGTTTTTCTATAAATTAAAAATATGATTTGCACAAAGATGATGGTGTGACTGCTCACTTATGTGCTAATTATAACAGTTTGGGAAAATTTTGAATTTGATTGAGCACGTGTTATTAGAACAACATAAATTTAATTCTAATAGCATATATCTAATGATGTTTACAGTAAGTTATTTAATTTTCTTTGTGTTTATATATTGAAAGTTTGCCTGAAATATG
Source organism: Cryptotis parvus (assembly GCA_021461705.1). Taxonomy (NCBI): domain Eukaryota; kingdom Metazoa; phylum Chordata; class Mammalia; order Eulipotyphla; family Soricidae; genus Cryptotis; species Cryptotis parvus. The sequence goes on along the minus strand of JAJIBD010021864.1, from coordinate 8,470 downwards.
AGCACTTCAGTTCATAAAGAAAACTACACATAATATGCATATACTGAGATTGTAAATTCAGCATTACAAATATAAGAACTATTTAATAGATATTGAAAATAAAACATCTTAGCCTAACAAAATCATCAGTAATTCCCTGGATTGGACTATTTAAATAATTTCTGCATTTCCTCCTACGAAGTTGTATATACATATTATATATTATATATGCATATATAATATAAAATATTATACACCAAAATAAGATGAAACAGAAATTTCAACTGGTTCTAGTTGTCCATTCCTTGTATAATTGTATTTTGTTTGTTTTTATTGGGCCATACCCAGCAATGTTACTTCTGGCTCCAACAGTGCTGCTCCTGGCTCTGTGCTCAGGGGTCATTCCTTGCAATACTTGGAGAACATTTGGTTCCACTATTACAATCCAGGATTCTAGTGGGCAAAATGTGAGCTCTCAGTCCATTGAACTATCTCTTGGGACTTATTTAATTGTGTTTTAACCTTTTAGCTACTGACATTACTGAACTTAGCTATGCAGTGAATTGAACAGATATTTAAAATTAACAAGCAATCTTACTAGAAAATGTGGTAGTTTGGAAGGCATAGGTTTCCAGATATACCAAGCTCTCCTGATGTGAGATCTTTTCTATCATGTTTGTTCTGTTGCATGTTTTTCCTAGGTAGGAAATGGAGTTTTGTTAGTGAAGAAAAAGAATAAGCCAGCTTTTTATATAAGTCAATAGTGCTACTATTTACATGCAGTCTCTATTTTCAGGAAACTAAAACACATTTTCTGGTCCTTTCTCCACCCACAGAGACTGTCATCATATCGCTGAGTCAGGCATCAGGGACAATGCCATTGATGCTGAGATGGCTAGTCACCATTATGACTAGTGCCTATTATTCTCCTTTCCTATGTCCTTCATCCTATTGAATGTTCCCATCCTAAGGTTCTTGAAAATATATCTCAAAAGGCAGAGAAATGGCACTACACCGTCTTCTAGGATTATGTTTCTTTCATTTGGCTGACATTCGAAGCCATGGGCTGCTCAAAATGTATCAACTACAAAAGGCCAGTTCTAGCCAATACTTAAAGTGGGTCTCATCCAAACATAATAGAAATGTGGACAACTAGTGTCTGGGGAGCTTAATAGTCTCAGAATCTATTTCATACAGCAGTTGTGAAGGTACAGTGTCAGTGAAGGATTCTGTCTTTCCAGTGACAATAAAAAGATAGAGACACGGTCACTGGAGAACACTGAAAATCACAAACTTTATTACACAACTGGAGATCAGCCTTAGGTATTTGCAAACTATACAACTCCCCTTTGTTTGGTACCAGATAAGATTCTTCTGGGAGCACACACTGAGTAGTACTCAAGGGCGACTGCCAGCAAAAGAGCCAGGGACCAATTCCAGGTTTCCTGCATGCAAATCATGTGTTCCAGTCTGTTGGGCTATCTCTCTGGAGCTATTTCCTGATGAGGTTGTTTGTATGTTATTTACTGTTGTTTTTTGTTAAATGCTTTATATTTCTTAGATATTCGTCCTTTTGACAGATGTAAGGTCTGTCAAATATTTTGTCCAATTCAGTAGGATGACTTTTTGTTTGGATGATAGTCTATTTAGAAGAAGTTTTAGCTTGCAATCCCCTTAGTTTAACTTTAGCTTTTGTTTTCCTTGCCAGTCACTGAAGTCACTGTTATGGAATGTTTCTTTTGTCCATTTACTTTTTATGAATTTATAGATTCTAAACAACCTAGGTACTAAATTCATTTGGAATTCATTTTAGTCATGATTTAAGAGACCAATCTTTTTCATTCTCTTGCATGTGGCTATCCAGTTTTCCTAACACCTTTGTAGGAAAATGGGCTTTTATTTTGGGGCTACATCCCTTGATGTTCAGGGCTCAGTCCTGGCTCTGAATCAGGAGTTACTCCTGGATGGCTCTGGAGACCATATGTGGTCCCAGGGATCAACCCTGGTTGGCCACATGCAAAGCAAAAGCCCTATCTGCTGTACTATCCACTCGGATCCCATTTTCCTAATCTTTTGTAGGAAAAGTTTTCCTTTTGTCATTTCATGCCCTAGACTCTTTGTAATTAATTAATTAATTAATTTTCATTATAGCTGATGGTTTTTCTCTTGGTTCTTACTTGATTCTATTGCTCTGATTTTATTCAATACCATGCTGTCTTGATTCCAATGCTTTATAGAATAGCTCAACATTAGGGAATATGACACCTCTTATCGTTTATTCTCAGTACTGCTTTGTCATTCAGTGAGTTTTGTGATTTTACCCAATATTGGTATTATTCATCCAGTATTATTAAAGGACACCATTGTTGTTTTGATAAGAATTGTATTGATTCTTCTTAATGCTTTTGGTAGATTAAATTTTAACAATGATAACTTTTTCAGTCCATGAGCATAGACAACTCTTCCATATCCTTTGGTTCTCTTATATTTCTTTTAATAGCATTTTATAGTTTTTGATATGTAAGTCTTTCACCTCTTTTTGTTGATTTCTATGCACTAAATTCCTTTTGATGCAATTATATATAAAACTTAACACTTTTTCTTTTAATTCACTGCAAATAGAAATGCATCAGATTTATGTACACTAATTTTATAGCTTGATATTTCAGTGTATTTGTTTACTGTTTCCTAATAGATTTAGGTGAGTCTAAGGATTTCTACATATACTATCATGTTATCTGCAGAAAAAGTATAGTTTAACTTCATCTTTCCAAGTTTCAATGCTTTTAACTTTGTTTTCTTGTATAATTGCTAGAAATAGAACTTTTAAGTCTGTGTTAAATAATACTAGTAAGAGCGTACATCCTTGTCTTGTGTCTAATCTTGGAGGAAATCTTTCAAATTTTTTCCAGTGAGTATGATATTACCTATGGATTTATTCTATATGACTTTACTACATTAAAGTTCCCTTTATCTCAATTTTTTGAGTTTTTAATTTAAACCTATGTGGAATATTACAAAAGCCTTTCTAAGAATACAAACTGTTTTTTTGTTTGCTATTGTATCAGAAAGGGTTTTCCTTCATATAATAAAGCACTTTGCTGCTTCATTAGAACTGGCAGATAATAGAGCAAGCCAAGAAAATTAGTAGACAACATTATCAATCTATTAATAAGTAAAAAGGTATAAAGCCAGACAAGAGACAGCCCAGACCCACAGCTGCGCTGCTTGACCCACGTGGAGCAGCCTATGGAGTTTCGGAGGGCAGTAACCGGCTCAGCCCCTGGCCAAGTGCAACATAGTTCCTAGGGTTAACAGACACGTGGGTGGCCATTTGTCCAGAACTGGAGGGGGAATTTGGGCTCCTCTGCTTCATGTCAGGGGCATGGCTATGGGCTCACAGCCTCCACAACCAGCAAAGCAGCACAAGAGATAGACTAAAGACCCACAGCTGCACCGGCTGCTCTCAAGAGACTTAGATAATAATGTAGGTTAGGACCAGATCCTTCCCAAGATCTTTCACATTTATACACTGTAATTACCTGTTGCAGGACTACTCTAAGAGTCTCTGTATCTGCCCTGGATTGCCTCCTACAGGTCACTTCGTAGATAGGGAGTAGTCTAAATGTGGCAGTTTATCTGACCATGTATTCTGTACTGGCTGGTATAAATATTCTCTCATGCTACCACAATCATCGTGGGACTAGCTAGATCTTACCAGCATATTTGCCTGGCCACGTTGGATCCCTAAGTAATTAGACCAGAGAGAAATGCTGTTTGCCTCCAAGCAAGCAAGCATGGCTCCCTGATAACTCAAAGGCAACTGAAATACAAACCTACCGTGAAGTAGATGAGGCTCTTGTGAAGGCTTGGAGAAATATTTAACTGGCATTAGTATTATTCTTTGGTACAGAGACATGCCATCTCAGAAACCCCTTCTCTACCCTATAAAGCATTTCCAGGCAGTTCTTGGCTCAAAACATTAGCATATAATAGGGCCTAGGTGAGGTGCTGGGAGAAATTACCTGAGGGCATTTGACCCTTCCCTGCTTCCCATAATAGTGGGAGGTCTGAGTTTCAGGAGTATAAAACCAGCCTGCTTCCTCTCTCTTGCTCTCTTTTTGGGCTCTCTTTTTGGGCTCTCTCTCTTTGTGAGCTTGCACCCTTCTTGGGAGTCTTGTCTTTTTCTCCTTTTTACAGGGCCTTTACACATGGTGGTTGCCATCTTGGCCTACATGTGTCTGGGGTTCTAGCTGGGAATCCCTAAGCACAGGGTTTCTCCTATTGCTGACTTGTATGCCTGAACCTGTGATAAGTAAAGCCTTTTAAAACTGCATCAGATTCCTGAGTCTTCATCCATTCTCTGCCGACTTTGGAGGTAGAAGGGAACTTCGCTTCCCGGCACTGTCGGGGACCCCGGAGGTGTTCCCGACAATGATCATGTAGTTGCAACAAACTGGGGAGGGTGATTGGGAATGAGGATTTATAATATCACACTAGAACTCACTATTGAATATACACATAGAAACTTACATCATAAACCGTTAATATCTGTAGGACAAACCACAAAATGTAAGAGAGAGAGAGAAATACGAGACAGAAACAGAGAGAGAGAGAAAGAACAGGTGCATGCTATAGGGTAGGCTGGGGTTGGGTGGGAGGGAGTGTTGGTACATTGGTGGTGGGAATGCGGCACTGGTAGAGGGCTGGGTGCTGGAACACTATATGACAGAGGCCCAATTATGAACATTCTTGTAATTCTATATTTCACAGAGTTCACTTGTCTTGTCTTGTCTTCCTGTTGTTCATCAATTTGCTCGAGCAGGCACCAGTAAGGTCCCCATTCATTGGGAATGAGGTCCATTATTGTTACTGTTTTTGGCATATGGAATACACCATGGGTAGCTTGTCAGCTCTGCCGTGACTTTGGGTTCATTGCAGTCTTTTCCTATGTCAGACCATCAATCATCCAGGGCCTACAGGGCAGAGCCCTAGGGGTATAGATAAGCCTGTCTCCTGTGTGCCACCTAAATTTTTTAAAAATAAATAAATAAACAAATAAACAAAAGATCACGTGGCTGCCCACCTACAAGATGGTCAGACTTCCTTGTCAAGACCTTGAAGGAACGGTTTGAGGCTCTTCATATTCCTGAATCAACCAGATGCCATTGGGCTACATTGGCACGTGATAGGGTCCAATGGAAATGTTACTGGCACCCACTTGAGCAAATTGATGAATAACGGGACTCAAGTGATCAAGTGATCAAACAAATAAATAAATAGAAGATTCAGATTTAAAAAAAGAAAAATGTCTGTTTTCTGTTTTATCACCTTTCCCCTGAAAGTGTTTTTAACTCCTCAAGAAAAATTATAGTAATTAGATACTAGATTTAACTAATGTACTTGTCAAGAGTGTTTTCTTGGTTCACCTTGCTCTCTGTGCCCCAACTGCTTGCTCAATGGAGCACTTTAACTGTTGCTGACCTGGTCTCATATACTAAAGGTCTGGGTGACCACAATTATCTGGGTGAGAACAGGGCTTTAGCAGTACTTCTCTCCATTTTTTCTGGAATCTATAGCTGACATTATTCAGTCAGATAAAATCACGATGGGCCATGTCTTCTCTAACAATTTCCAGTCTCAGATGACAAAAATGGATCTTCCCATAGAGAAAAGACACCTTAACCCAGAAAGGTGTTATTTTGACCACTGAGTCAGGAGACGGGGATTCAGATGAACTCCTGTGCTTTAATATTTCTGACAGATTTCTATGGATATGTTATGCAGACAATATGGCAATGTATCCCTGAGCAACCAGGGGTGTGTGTGTGTGTGTGTGTGTGTGTGTGTGTGTGTGCATGTGCCCTGCTCAGAAATACACCACTTTTCTTTTATTTTCTTTCCCAGTCACTTTTTTCTCCATTTGATTTTCTGAGCTATCACTTCCCAATATAACCTAAGATTTAACCTTCGTCTTCAACTCTTCTTTCCAAAAATCTAGGGTAAAACAGCCTTCATAAGACAGTAACTATATTTTTAATGTCTGCATCATGAGAAATCACATATTATAAAATTAATAATATTTAATAAATTTTCAAATGGTTGGTAATCTATAAGTTAATAGCTCAAAAATAATATGGTTGAATTGGGAACTTACTATTATTATTTGCATGTCCTCAATTTACACAAAATGTCGTTTCTTATGGTTTACCAAACAATGAAATTAAGGCATAATGTAATTAAGAAACTGGTAGCTAACCTGTCTGACATAGACCATGTCACTATATTGCTCTGGGAGGCCCAGATACCTCATTTATAGCATGGATAAAACCTAGACTTTCAGTGAGAATTAAATTACACAATTAAAGTGATTATTTATTTGATAATGTTTTTCTATTTTAATACAAAGCTAACACTGTATCACATTGATGGATAATGCTTGATATTGACATAAATCTAACCGTTTTTTTTTCTATTTCTACCTCACTCCTAATCCTTCAGGAGTCGACATTCCTGAGACTAAATATGGGAATCATTTACACAAATATATATTTTTGCATCAAAGACAAATAAAATAGAAACATAATTCTTTTTTTTAAGTATTTTATTATACCACCGTGAGATATACAAATAAAAAGATATACAATTAAAAAGTTCATGTTTGGGTTTTGGTCATACAGTGTTTCAGCACCCGTCCCTCCACCAGTGCCCATCTCCCACCACCAACATCCCGGTTCCCTCCCCCTTCCCCAGCCCTGCTCCATGGCAGGTTCTTTATTTCTTTCCCTTTCTCTCTCTTTCTCTTTTCCTTCCCTTCCAGACTATGGATTACAGAACATACATTAAAAGGTTGTCATGTGTATCCTTTTGCCTCTATTTAATGCTCAGTTCTAGGTTGGCATTAGTACCCTCGACTATTATTAGCCCCCTGTTCCATTTTCTGTCTTACCTAACCTCCTGACTCCCACACGTTTGTGATAATCTCCACCTTTGACAAGACCTCCTGATATATGTTTCACTTGACCTTGGATATTGGTATCATAATATGTACATATATATTTATGCCATGCAAATAAATGCAGTCATTCTGTATCTGTCTCTCTCCTTCTGGCTAATTTCGCTCAACATAATCTTCTCCATGTCCATCCATTTATAGGCAAATTTTATAACTTCATTTTTTCCTAACAGCTGCATAGTATTCCATTGTGTAGATGTACCAAAGCTTCTTTATCCAGTCATCGATTTTCGGGCACTCTGGTTGCTTCCAGATTCTGGCTATTGTGAATAATGCTGCTATGAACATAAAAGTAGGGATGGTGTTTCCGCTGCGTATTTTTGGTTTCCCAGAGTAGATTCCCAGGGAGTGGTATGGCTGGGTCAAATGGGAGTTCAATTTCTAGTCTTTGGAGGAATGTCCATATTGTTTTCCAGAAAGGCTGTACCAGCCGGCATTCCCACAACAATGGATGAGTGTCCCCTTTTCCCCACATCCACGCCAGCACTTGTTGTTCTTGCTCTTTTGAATATGTGCCAGTCTCTGTGGTGTAAAGTGGTATCTCATTGTTGTTTTGATTTGCATCTCTCTGATGATTAGTGATGATGAGCATTTTTTCATATGTTTTTTGGCCATTCGAATTTCTTCCTTTGCTGAAGTTTCTGTTCATTTCTTCTCCCCATTTTTTGATGGGGTTGTTTGTTTTCTTCTTGTAAAGTTCTACCAGTGCCTGATATATCCTGGATATTAACCCCTTATCAGATGGGTATTGGGTGAATATTCTTTCCCATTCTGTGGACTGCTTTTGTATCTTAGTCACTGTTTCTTTTGAGGGTGCAGAAGCTTTTTAGTTTCATGTAGTCCCATATGTTTATCTTTTCTTCTAGTTGCTTTGTTAGTGATGTTTCACCTTTGAAGATGCCTTTAGCTTCAATGTCGTGGAGGGTTTTTCCTATATTTTCTTCAATGTACTTTATGGATTCAAGTCTGATATTGAGATCTTTAGTCCATTTTGATCTGATTTTTGTGCATGGTGTTAGACACAGGTCCAAATTCATTTTTTACATGTTGCTGCCCAGTTTTCCCAACACCACTTGTTGAAGAGGCTTTCCTTACTCCATTTTAGACTCTTTGCACCTTTATCAAAGATTAAATGATCATGTGTTTGAGGTTGGGTGTCAGGATACTCAATTCTATTCCATAGGTCCACAGGTCTGTTTTTATTCCAATACCATGCTGTTTTAATTACTACTGCCTTGTAGTACAGTTTGAAGTTGGGAAGGTGATGCCTCCCATCTTCTTTTTCCCGGGGTTGCTTTAGCTATCCTTGGGGGTTTGTGTTCCATACAAATTTCAGGAGTGTTTGGTCAATTTCTTTGAAGAATGTCATCGGTATCCTTATAGGGACTGCATTGAATCTGTACAGGGCTCTAGGGAGTATTACCATTTTGACAATGTTGATTCTCCCCATCCATGAACAGGGAATGTGTTTTCCAT